>JAODPA010023344.1:0-12859 GCA_025585075.1 Nepenthes mirabilis | reverse complement strand
TATTTTTAAAGTTTAAATATTAGTCGTTAAATGTTTATCATTTAATGACTTTGCAGTGTTCATTAATCCGTAGAAAACACGATCACGGAAGAATGATACATGAATTAAATGATTTTCATTTTTCTCGTGTAAAATGTGGGGTGGGCCACCTCATTGAGATCCCCCAGGCCAATCTCTTTTGAGTGTTTTATATAATTTGGTCATATGATTAATATGATCATTAATCAGTTAGGCCTTTGTATTGTCCGTTAAAAAAGCATGGTGATCATGACTTCAATTTTTGGTTCTTCAATCCATCTTATTTTATATATAATTGATGCATATTTAAATTATAATTTATCTGGAGTGACAATTCCTTAAAATAAGATCCAATACTAAACATTATGATCATGATCCTATGCGCAATAAATATCAAATTTAAGGGGATATACATTTTTTTTGGATGAATATTTGTAACATCTATATCATCATTAGCTTGACAAGAGCAAAGGGATCAAAAGATTATCGAATTATTAATTTCCATTGCAAGACTCTTATATTAGGTTGGGCATTGCAAAGGGGTCAAGCGCTTTGATGGGCTCAACGAGAAATGGTTAGTCGTCGAGAATAAGGTCTATTTTTGCTAGTTGTTGAGAGACGCTTGGTGTTACGAGAGATGGGCTATGTGGTTTGCCCTTAGCAAGATGCCTACTCCGAGTTCTCATTTGAAGCAATTTTAATTAATCAATAAAGTAGATGCACTTTCCTGTTTCTTTTATAGCATGAGAGATTTCTTTTGGTTAGCTCCAAGGCTCTCTTTACACGTTGTATATCTATATCCTTAATAGGTTGACCCAATAAGGGGTTGATTTGTAAGAACCATGATCTTATGAATTTGAAAATATACTGAAGATATCTTGCAGAAAAAACTTATACTAAAGTGGCCTTTTACTATACAGGTATATCGAGTCTTCAAATTGACTAAAAGTTTTCTGATATGGTACACCGGTCACTGTACTCAAATCTTTTCTGACTAAAATGATGCTCAACACTGTATTCAAAATAGTTAGGTAAAAATATAAGTCCTTTTAACTCCTTAAAATGAGTCAATAGGGGAGGATGTGCCAATTACTTTTTCAAGTCTTCAAAAGTTTGTAAACACTCATCCGTCCACTGAAAATCATCCATCTTTACTCATCTCAATGCTTTAAAGAATGACAAATATTTCTCATCTAGTTTGGCCATGAATTGGGATAGAGCTACAAGTTTCTCGATAATCCTTTAGATGTCTCTTATAGTCCGATGAAGCTCAATATCTATCATGTTTTAATTTTCTCTGAGTTGGTCTCTGTCTAGCATTAAGAGACTATGAAATCCAAATATTTACCATAAGTTACCACCAAAACGCATTTAGTCGGAATTAATTTCATTTGATATATTATGAGTACATTAAATATCTCTACCAGATTTTCAATATAGTTGTCAACAATTATACTTTTGACGAGTATGTTATCGACGTACACCTCTATATTTTTACAATCTATTGCTTAATCATCTTGTTCACAAACTTCTAATATATGGTGTCAGCATTCTTCAAACCGAAAGATATCACATTATAGTAATAGATTCATTGATCAGTCATAACTGATGTCATTTCTTCATATTTTGAGTTCATTTGAATCTAATTATATCCTAAGTGAGTATCTATCAAACATTATAGTTGGTGACAAGATGTCGAATCTACCAACTAGTGATCCTTAGGAATGGTAAAATTCCTTTTGGATAAGCTTGATTTATGTTTGTAAAATCAATACGCATCATCTATTTATCGTTATTCTTCTTCACTAGAACAAAATTAGATAATCAATTCAGATAATTAAATTCCCTGATGAAATTGACATCGATTAGTTTTTTTGATTTTTTGTCAAATGGCTATGAATTGTTCTACAAAATAGTTTCATCTTTTTTGCCTGACAATCTTGCTTCGAGGACGAGACTTAGCTTGTAAGCCATTATCTTTATTGAAATTCTTGGCATATTTATCGATGTCTAGGTAAAGACATCTACGTTACTTTGCTAAAAGTCTGTCAATTTTTACTTCAAATCTTGATCTAAAAAAGACCCAATCTAGATATATTTATCCAGATATGTCAAATTCAAAGAAATTTAAAGTGATGACATCCCAAGTTGAGCCTACTGAAGCAAAGTTTCATCTCAAAGGTCAAAATTCTCTATTGGTTGGTAAGGAGTGGGGACATTAATTTGTTTTAAGTAATAGTTTTATCCGATAACCTGATCTCCTTTAATTTCTTTAACCCCATGCCTGGTTAAGAATAACACTATAAGACGTGGGATAGAGGTAGCTGCATTAAACATTGTCAAACATAGTTAGCTCAATATGACATTATAGACCGAGATAGCAAGCTGTCCTAGGATATATCCTTATCATAACTTTTAGGTGTATGATCCAACCTATACCAATTCTTTATCGAACACGTATAGCGATTTGTCAAATGAGTCTATTTGATTATATTTTAATCTTAGTTTAATGAATACGTCAAAATAAAAAAATATTTTTTGAGCTTTTATTACCAATGAAAACTCGCTTCAATTGCTAATCCTTAACCCTGTCCAAAATTAGCGCAATTACTTCATGAGAATCAAAGTAGAAGATGATTACATGTGTTATATTCTTATCGCTAAAACTAATAACTTTTTTCACTACCCCTAACTTCTATCTCTTATTGAAGAAAGCTTCATTTGAATATTCCTAAATTGTTGTGTTAGCAAATTTAGTAGATACTTTGCTAACAACCCCTACCACTACTCGACTGCATGGTTGCTCGAGCGGCTCTTCATTATCATTATCTCCGTTTGGGGTGGTTTCAAGATTTTAAAGATATTTTTTAATAAACTCTTTTTAGATCAAGGCTTTAATCTCTTTCTAAAGTGTCTAAAAATCCTTGATGTTATGCCTCAAAGATTAATGGTAGATATAGTATTTTGACTAATCTCTTTCCTTCAGGTTCTTTACTAATTTGGATTACTTTAAGAAATTTTTGTACTAAATCTATATTAGAATGCTAGTTTGGATTTGTCAAGGGGCATAAGGTGCGTTAGCTTGAACTCTTGGCAAACACCTGGTTCAATCCTCTATTATATTCTGATAGTTCTAAATGGGTTGGTTGCTACTATTTCTTCTTTTGTTGCCCCCGGTCTACCTCAAATGCTATTTATAGTTTGGGAATTTTGGCTTTTTAGCTTAATTTGCCTCTTCTACTGTGATGTAGACCTTAATAATATCCTTTTTCCTTCAAAAATGTCTTGAGAACTTACTGAATCATTTACTTAAAAAAGTCATTTTGTTGAATAGTTATCATATAGGTATTCAAATTTATCTTATCAGTTAACTTTTAGATGCCTCTGGCCTTGACATTAAATTGGGCCAAAAAATATTTCAGGTTCTCATTGGGAATCTACTTAATCTTGACTAGATGCCAGTATTATTTTTCTTCCCTCCAACTGGTTGCAAAATAGGATAGAAACTAGTTTGCTAATTTCTGAAAGATTTTAATAGAATTCAATGTAGTTTGTAGAACTAAATTCTTATGTCTCTTTTTAAAATTAAAAGAAAATAAAGATACAACATGGTATCCTCTTGATTCTGAAAGTTGGGTAGGATACGAAAGTAGTCTAGGTGATCTATCGGATCGATACCTTCATCATACAGCTTCACCATGGGCATTTTAAACTTATGGGAAAATTGGTGCCTCTTGATTTCAAAGGTGAGTGGTGTACAGCTCAGTTGGGTTATCTGTTCAACAGAGTTTCCTTATGAGACCTATTGCTCAAATCTCTTGATACCCTTCTCAATTTTAACTATGAAGGCAATTCTTATAAAATTGAAAAGCAACTCTGAATGATTAACGAATAACCTGACATCTTCCTAATCAAAAGTGGTTAAGACATATTGTTGTATGATCCTTTCTCTCAATTGGAATGACGCTTAGAATCCCTAGTGCTTTGGGAATTTTGTTGCTTTGGGCTCTCCTTGACCTCAAAGTTGAGTTGAATCTCAAGTTAAAAAGGAATAACTCGATTTTGCATTTTAGTGGTCATGAGTGTTGTTGGTTGAGAGTGGCTCCCCCTTAACGTGGTTTCTTTCACTTGTAGTTAAAGGATCTCAACCTAATGGGTTTAGTGCTCAGATTTATCTTAGAGGAATTTCAACCTTTAATATGTCTTACAGTTGAGCAATCAGAACTCCAATGTCTGGTGCGCCTAGCGATTGGGAACTTCCTTATATTATTGTATTCACCATGTTTACCGATTTGTCAAATATTGTAGGTTCAATGATTTTCATGAGTGTGACTTTGTTTAGGTAGAAATATGTGACTTGACCATGGTTCCCACATACAACATCAATGATGTATACCTAAATCGATAATAAGTAGTTAATAGCTGCTAGTTTGGATACCTTCTCCTGGACTAGCCGTAGATTCAACAAATTGCTTGGTTGATTGAATCGTGCTCGGTTGGACAAGCCGCTCAACTAAACACTCAAATATTCAACCATTCGGATATATAACACAATCTACTTTATATTTTGCTTGATAAATGCCTTGCCATATGTTGAATCTTAATTTTTTATGATAAAAGTTAAATCAAGATCGTTCGTCGTATTCTCAACTAAGCACTTAAATATTCAGCCATTCAGGTATATGACACAACCTGCTTTATATTTTGCTTAATAAATGCCTTGCCACATGTTGAATCTTAATTTATTCTGGTAAAAGTTAAATCAAGACGTCTATGGTATTCTCTATGTTTAGTCCTAATAAGTTGAATAATATTTTTCAAAATATCTTGAACCTATCAACCATTGTTGAATTAATACATTGGGCCAATTGGTTTGATATGGACCTAGCATACTTATTTTAATAATGGAATTAAAATTATTCAAATATGTAATAAAAAAGGTATTTAGACTAACTTTATTTTTATGTCCCATATACGTCATCAATACTCCTACTGCCTCAGACTTTAGAAGTTTTGTGTTCGATCCAGGCCAACTGTATTAAAAGTATTTATTTATTTTTTTGATACGACGTCGCGTTTATGTTAATATTGACACGACGTCTTAGTCTGTGTATTTTAAATCTGCTTCAAGAAATCGTGAAATACCAGGGAAAATAGATGTGATCGTCACATTATTTTCCTTGGACTCCGACGTTGGCTGTGTTGGGGAAGAGAACACCGGTCGGTTAAGAAAAACCGTGAGGATAAAGATGATAAATAATACGTACACAATAAAAAGATAGGAGAGAATTGGAGCACAGTTTTTATACGAAAACTCTCTTCTAAATGAGAAAAAAAAATTATAGGACACTTAGTTCATAAATAATTTCACTATAAAATATTTTGGTTACAAAAATTATAATTATACAAGCTCTTGGAGAGTTGAGAACAGAGTAAGAGTAGAATATAAGAGTAAAAATCGCTACTCCTTATGTTCCCTCTTAGTTCTTCTCTTTCTCACTCACTGCTCACACACACTGCTCTCCCCTTTTTTTTTCCTTTTTACTCACAGCATACACACACACATATATATATACATGTGCTCTGGGTGACCTCCTATTTCTGTAAGTTGGTGGCATGCACTGTAAAATCTGTCACCTACTCTGTAAGACACATTCATGTCAGGAGTAACTAACCTGTTCTATAAAAATGGCTGCTAACTCTAAAAGTCAACTTTTTTTTATAAAATCTACTATCTGTACAGACTTTACAGATCAACTTTTACAGGCAAATTGTCCTCAGCTGTTAACCAAATTTCTCAATTTTTAGACAATATCATTGTCCTTCAGTTAGAGTCCTCAGTCGATAATCAAAGTCCTCGGCCATCCCTTTGAATTATTGTCCTTCAATCAGAGTTTTCGACCTTTATTCCATTCCGGCCACTTCCTACACGGGAGTGACCTAAAGTCCCAATAAACCTTTCCTCACGACCGTGAGGAAACTAAATTTGTTAGTCCAGCCATATTGTAACAAATTTCAAACTTTTCCTTTGGCAGTACCTTGGCCATCATGTCTGACCCATTCTCCTCAATTCAAACTTTCTCTAGTGATAACAGTCCCGTATTGATAACATCTTTCACCAAATGATATCAAACATCAATATGTTTCGATCTTAAGTAAAATAAAGAATTTCTGCATATGTGTATAGCACTTTGGCTATCATAAAGTACCACGTACTTTTCTTGTTTAAACCCAAGTTTTCGGATGAATTTTTTATCTACAGCATCTCCTTGGTGGCATCAATTACAGTAATAAATTCTACCTCAATGGTTGAAAGAGCAATGAATTTCCACAGCTTTGACTGCCCAAAAATAGCTCTTACGGAGAACTTAACCAGGTATCCTAAAGTGGTCTTTCAAGAGTCAATATCACCAATCATATCAGTATCAGTGTATCCTACAAACAGAGGTTTGTCACTTTCAAAGTACAAACACATCTTGAAAATTCTCTGGAGATATCCTAATATCTACTTCATTGTTGACCAATGATGCTTACCTGAATTTGACAAAAATCAGCTAACCGTGGCGACAATATGCGCAATATCCAATCTTGTACATACCATAGCATACATCAAGCTATCTACAACTGAGGGGTAAGGCACGCTTCTCATGCCATCTTTTTCATCATCCAAGGTCGGGCACTGCCGACTACTTAATCTGAAGTGACTTGCCAGTAGAGTGTTCACCAATTTGAATTTATCTATATTAAACCGTTGGAGCACCTTCTCTACATAGTTTTCTTGGGACATCCATAATCTCTTTGCCTTACAGTCGCAAAATATTCTAATATTCAGAATCTGCTTCACCTGCTCCAAGTCTTTCATGGCAAAGGATTTTTCAAGTTGTCGCTTCAATTTGGTGATCTGAGCGATATTTTGCCCAACTATCAACATATCATCTACATAGAATAGGAAAATGACAAAATCATCTTTCAAAAACCTTTGAACAAAGACACAACGGTCTACATTAGTCTTCCGATAGCATTGATCCACTATAATAGACTCGAACTTCTTGTACTATTGTTTCGGGGCTTGCTTTAACTCATATAGACTTTTCCTCAAACGACACACCAAATGTTTCTTCACCTTAACCCGGTATCCCTCCGACTGCTTTATATAGATCTTCTCCTCGAGATTACCATGTAGAAAAGCTATTCTCACATTCAGCTGCTCCACCTCTAAATTAAGAACAGCGGCCAATCCAAGCACCACTCGAATAGAAGATATTTTTACAATGGGGCAAAAATCTCATCAAAATTGATGCCCTTTCATTGGTTAAATCCTTTCACTTCTAGCCTTGCCTTGTACTTCACTTGCGAGGTGTTTTCATCGGTCTTCAAACGAAAGACTCACTTGTTCTTTATGGCTCGTTTCCCCTTCAGCAATTCAGTCAACTCAAACGTATGATTCTCATGCAACGAGCTATCTCATCTTGCATAGCTGCCTTCCATTTCGTATTGTGTTTGCCTCCTATTGCTTCTTCGAAGCTTTCTGGCTCTCCTATATCAGTGAGTAAAACATACTCACTGGTTGACAAGTGAACAGATGGTCGTTAGTCTCTTGAAAATGTATGGCAGGAACGATCTTGACCAGCTTTGCAACATTTTTGCCATCCTGATCTTCATCCGGCATTGATATCTCTTCATTTTCTTCTCCGATCGCACATTTACAATCAACCTCTTGACGAAAAGGTACCAATCAGACAATATCAGCACTTATCCTATTAGTTCAACCAGTTTTAGACACGACATTTTTCTCTTTGCTGATGTCATCAATAGTTTCGTTCTCAACAAATACCACATCCCTTGATCTAATAAGTTTTTTCTCAATTTAGTTATAGAGTCTGAATCCCAACTCATCTTTCTCGTAACCCAAGAAGACACATTACATTGTCATCGGTTTTAACTTTGTCCTTTCATCCTTTGGGACATGAACGAATATCTTGCAACCAAATAATCGGAGGTGGTCATAGGACACTTCATTTTCGGACCACAACTTTTGTGAGGTTTTGATTTTCTTAACATCATAATTAGAAGATAATTAAATTAATATAATTAAGATTATGCTTAATTTATGTAAAAAAGTTAGGTTCTAGGAACATAAGAAAAATCAACGCAAGTGCTCGAAGTAGAATTGGCTGCACCTGTTGGGCGCTCAAGTGCCCAGGTAGGAGCTAGAATCCATGTAGGGCATGCCTGCTGTGTGCCGCCCGTGATATAAATACCAGTGAGGGTTTTAAACGATCATTTTTCGGCTTCCCACGTTAGAAGAGAGAGAGAGAGCTCGAATGAGTAGAGAGAGAAGGAAGAATCTAAGGTTCCTGAGTTTAATTTCGAGCTTGAGTTAGTTAGAGAAGTGATAACTCAAGTTGAGGTAAGTGTACTCATACATTCTTTTTCTCTTTTTGCACTATTCATCCTGTTCTCTTTAGGTATTTTCGTTTTAATACCCATCCATAATTTTATTTTCATGATACCCATGTATTGAACATATATATATTCCAATTTTATATCCGATTTGTAAGATTTGTGTCGTATTTTATCCCACGAAATCTTAACCCGCGCCCCTTGGCTTTTGCCTATTATAATTGAAATTTTATGCATGATTTTGACTTGAAAAATTGAAACCCTTGCTTTAGGAATGTGGGTACTTTAATTGTTTGGCATTTGCTCACATATATTTCATATATACTAATTTTATGTAAACCAGAATATTATCGGATATGAATCAAGATATTATTTCACATGTATATTATATATATTATATTGTATATATCCCAAAAATTACTTGTATACATTTGTGAAGGAAATTTATTATCTTGAAATTCTAAAGTTATGTTTGGCTCATTGTAGTGAGGATTTCTAATATTTGCCGTGCTTTATATGTAATTTAAGTCATATGGAACCTAAATTTATAAGAATTATACAAATGATAAAAAGAATAATAGAGGAATTCCATGACATGCCATGTTTGATGTATCATTCTTCCGAAATGAGAACTAAGTGATAAGAATGAGGATAGAATTTTTCAAAGAACAAGTAAATATGAAATTGGATCGAGAATTTATATTTCAAATGATAATATTTCCCGACATACTTTACGATATTAATGTGAAAGCAAGAGGACTGCCTCTGAGTCATAGGAGACATGGTGGCACATGTTTATGACCCCGTATATCAGGTTAAAGATATATCGCTCACCACAGGGTGTTGAATTACGTAGGTTTGCGCTTTAGAATGTGTAGAAACAAATACATTTCTTTTCTCGTTCGATCGTACCGTTAGTTGGTAAGCCTTACTGACTCTGGTTCGTAATAATAATGAGATTTCTGCATATTTTAGAATCTAAAAGGATTAGAAATAAAATCAAAAAGAAAAATGTGTTCTGAAAAGGTATTTGCTCATGTTTCACATTTATATATTCATACTCTACTCTTACTCCCTCCATTTGCTTTATTTTATATATATTGATTTATATTCTTGTTATATTGTATCTTACTGCATATTTGGCTTACTCCTTACTGTTTATCCTTCTTTCAGATGAGCACGTACTTATACCAGATAATACGAAGTGAGGATTAGGAGTCGGCTAGGCAGGAAGACTCAGAGCAGACTTTTGAGGACTTAGTTTCGTAGTTTTGCACTTTGTGGAGCTCTTTTGTATATTTTGGTGATTTTGTATATATATATAGTTGTATGTATATGATGATGATATACTCGTAGTATAATTTTTGCTGTGTTTATCTAGATATATGTGCTTCCATAGGTTAATATGGTTACCTAGTGGCATCTTATCTGAGCCAACGTCGTGCCAAAATTACGACGTTGGTGCCATGTTGTAGTTTTGTGGCTTTTGAATCCTGTATTGTGATGTATGGATGTATATATGTATGTTGTACAAGGATTTATACAGGTTGTATCAGCTTAGTGGCCATTTTACTGCCAAAACTCTGCTGGATTCCGGTTAAAAAATGCAATCCGTCACAACTTCTCTAGGACTTCTCTATTTAGTGGGCCGGAAGGTGATCTATTGATGACATAGGCAGCGGTTCTCAATGCCTCTACCCAAAATATTTCGTGGAGCTTTGCCTCAGAAAGTACACGTGCGACTCTCTCCATCGGCATACGATTCATCATCTCAACTACCCTATTCAACTGTGGCATCTTCTGCGGTATTTTCTAGTGTCGAATACCATGAGACCAACAATAGGCATCAAAGGCCTTAATGTACTCACCGTCATTATCACTTCGAAGGTACTTCAATTTCCTTCCCATCTACCGTTTGATCAGAATATGAAAATGCTTAAATATTCCAAGAACTTGATCCCTGGTCTTAAATTGGTACACTCACAATTTCCTTGAATAGTCATCAATGAAGGAGACAAAGTATTGTACTCCTCCAAATGACTTCTCTTTAAACGGCCCACACACATCAGTGTGTATTAGTTTAAGCGGCTTCGTCTTCTTGGTGGACAAGTCTCCTCAAAATGAAACTCTTCGCAATTTTCCCACCATGCAATGAGGGCAGGTTCTCAGGTGGGTCTCCTTTCCTCCTGGAATAAGGCCCTTCTTGGCCAGGTTACTCAACCTTTTTTTATTCATGTGGCCCAACCAACAGTGCCACAAATTTGATGACCCATCACTACTCGTAACATTCACTTATTCGATCGCAGAAGAGGCTTGCAACACGTATAGTCCGAACACCTTTCTTTCTCGGGTAACGACTAGTGATCCTTTAGTTAGTTTACACGCCCCATCGCTAAAGATGTTGTAGAAACCCTTATCATCCAGTCTGTCTGCCAAGATTATATTCATCTGAATATTAGGAATGTGCAGAACGTCCATCAACAGTAGTCGGGTCGCATTGTTGGTAACGAGAGACATATCGCCATAGCCAACGACCCTAAACGTCTCTTTGTTTTCCATTTTCAATACTCCAAAGTCACTCGAAGTGTAAGTTGTAAAAAGCCCCCTCCAAGACATGACGTGGAGGGACACACCAGTGTCTACTACTCAGTCGATCTCCTAGTTAGCCACATTTACTACATCAGCCTTGTACAAGTCAACAGAAGATCTCCTCCGGTGACTATTGAGACTGAGGCCTTCTTCTCACATCGTCCCTTCTCAACTTTATTCTCCTTACCTTCTCTGTTATTGTCACATTTTTACTTGTAACAATATTTCTTAATGTGATATTTCTTACCGTAATAATGACACTCGAGGTTTTGGTACCTCGACCAAGACTTGCTGCAACCCTTCTCTTTAGACTTTAGGCTACATTCTTTACTCCTTCCTCGGGACTCCATGACCAACAGGCCGGAGTGCTGACAGGAAGAAGAAGCCTGCAATCGACGCCTCATCTCCTCGTTTAGCACAGCTCATTTTACCATTTCCAGGCTCACCATGCCATTTGGAGCAATGTTGGCTATGGTGATCCATATCACATCCCAGGAGTTTGGTTGAGTTGTTAGGAGTCACAAACCCAACACTTCGTCTTCAAATTTGATGCCAATACCGTTTAGCCAGTCAACGCACCCTTGAAATTTATTTAGGTGGTCAGCAACGGGCATTCTCTCCTTATACTTCACTTGCATCAATTTATTCAAGTAAAACTTGTTGTTATCGGTCTTAAAAGTATAGAGAGTTTCTATCTTCTCCAACAGTGTCTTCGCATTCGTCTCATTTTGAATGTGATTATACACGTTGTTGTCCACAAATTGTCGAATGTAACCACAGACCTATTTGTGCTCAAATCCTCACTCTTCCTCTAATTTCACCTCAGGCTTTTGCACCACGAACATTAGAAGATGCATTGTCTTTACAAACAGTAGGTTGGCCATCTTGCTTTTCCATGTATCATAATTTGTGCCGTTCAAACAGATCATTTTGTTTTCTACCTCCATCGGTTTCAACAGATTTTAACACCGGCACTAATAACCTCTCTCTGGTACCATTTGTTGGAGAAGAAAATGTAAGTCGGTCAAGAAAAACCGTGAGAATAAAGATGACAAATACACATGTACACAACAAAAAGTTATGAGAGAATTGCAACACAATTTTTATATGAAAATCCTCTTCTAAATAAGAAAAAAATTACGGAACACTAAATTCAAAAATAATTTCACTATGAAAGATTTTGGTTACAAAAATCCTAACTACACAAACCCTTGGAGAGTTAAGAACAGAGTAAGAGTAAAATACAAGAGTAAAAATTGCTACTTCTTGTGTTCTTTTTTTGTTCTTCTCTTTCTCACTCACTGCTCACACAAGTTGTTCTCCCTTTTTTTTTTCTTTTTTACTCACAACATACACACATACACATATATATACATGTGCTCCAGGCAACCTCTTACTTGTACAAGATGGTGACGTACACTGTAAAACCTACCACCTATTCTGTAAGATACCTTCTTGTTGAGAGCAATTGACCTGCTCTACAAAAATGGTCACTAACTCTGAAAGTCAACTTCTTTTTTTACAAAATTTACTATTTGTATAGACTTTACAGATTAGTTTTTGTAGACAAATTGTCCTCAACCGTTAACCAAAATCCTTGATTTTCAGGCAAAGTTCTCATCCTTTAGTTAGAGTCTTCGGCCGATAATCAAAGTACTTGTCAATCAGCTCATATCTTCGGCCATTCCTTTGAGTCATCGTTCTTTAATCAGAATCATCAGCTTTTAATTATAGTCCTCAGCCTTTATTTTATTCTGATCATTTTTCACACGGAATTGACCTAAGGTCCTGTTGGGGCAAACGGGCGCTCGGACAGAATGCTCCCCAAAGTGCAATGACCGAGGGGACA
>JAODPA010023333.1:0-12859 GCA_025585075.1 Nepenthes mirabilis | reverse complement strand
CCTGTGAATCTCAACCCAAGGCCAATCGAATTTAACTAAACTGACTACTTGGACCTCAATTAGGTACTATCATATTTAACACTAGCTTGGCATTGATTTAATTCAATTCCATAAGCTGCCTTTAAATAATTTATTCTCCTCATCCTCGCAATCGATCAATGCCTCAAGGAAGACCCTTATCTAGAAGTCATGCTATTTCCTATAACCACCAACATCACAAGATTATTAACCTCAAATAATTAGACTAGAGGGAGCGGTTAGAATCAATGCATTTCAAAATTAAATCCTTAAGGCCAAAACCTAAACATTCTATCTAATCCTAACTACTTCATCTTACCTCAATCTAGAACAGATTAACCAAGATCTTGAAACCCGAAATTGATTAACACAGGTTTGAAATCTATATCAATCAACTTAAACACTAAATTCCAACTAAATTCTAATCTAGCTTATACAAACTAGGATACCTAGGACTATCCAATCTAATTTAATCATTCTACACCTTCATCTACTTATTTGATCAATCTTAATTGACCCTAAACTTCCGCATACACTTCAGATCAAATTTAAGGCATATCTTTTCTCTGATACCAACTATGACGGAATGGATCCTTATCCTTTGAAGACCTCTGTCATTAAATATACAGAACTAATGCTTTAATTTTAAACACATTTAATTCTATAGAAAATTGGGCAGAGCTCCCTCTAAAAATGGGCCAAAACCATACTTACCAGAAAAAAATCATACAAATAACCCGAATAAATACAACCTGCACAAGACATATACATGGACAATTCTCGAAATTAAATCCACAACACATTCACAAGATCAACAAATGTCATATCATCCATGGCTCCAACATAGTACTCCTAACTACCATATTGAATATAAGAGAGATGGCATCTAGGACCAAGACAAATCCAAATATCAAAAACAATGTGGAAGCAACTATAACCATAAATCAACCTATAGAAGCAAAAACAATACATTCATCAAAGTATAAAAGCATTCTATATCATCATAATGTACAACATTCATTACAAATACTTGCTATATACATTCATAAGTCCACAAAGATTTAAAATCTTCAAAAGCCTTCGAACTCTATAAGCTTCTTCTATCCAAATCCTATCTTTTGTCCTTCCTATCCGTCTTCAGCATATATGGGAGGGAAAAAATAAAAGCAACAAGGATGAGCCAAAGCTCTACAAGGTACAATAAAAACAGAAATAAACAGAATTCATATTAGCATATATATATATATAACAGAAGGACATTGACATGACATGATTAAGAAATAAAATACGTGCAGAAATAGGAGAAAGCATGGAATGATTTAGAAATATGTGTTCAGAGATGAAAATCCTATTTTATTTCTTTTATTTTCTCTTTGCTAATCTAAATCAGAACATGTGCCAAAAATTAAAGATCAGTTTAAAACCTCTCTTATCCTTTATTTTAACTTTTACTATCCAAAAGGATACGAGCTAGTAGACCTTACTAGCTGTGGAAGCGAATAATCGAGAATAGATTGTGTTGTCTCCACACAATCTAAGGCCAAAGTTCAAAGGTTCTCATTTCTCAAAATTCAAAGTTCAAAAGTTTTTATCCTCCAAATTTAATGTCCCAAGGAGAGGCGGACCACGTATTATACTTTGGACAGAGCTATCATCGATTACCATTGTAACGTTCTAAGGTATGCCGAATAACCCTACCTGACCGCAAAATAATCCTATGTCACGTTTTCTTACTTTCTTAGGGTATTCTTGTTCTTTATTCTTAGTCTTTGTTCATCACGTCACAAGGGCCACTTCAAACTCATACAAATCAAACATTCAGATAATTTCTAAAACTCTAAGAAATTGACAAAATAGCCTTTGAACAAATTCTAAGACAAAAGTCATCAAACAAACTTAACTGATGTGTCAAATAACATTCTCATCTCATTTCTCAAAGCTTACAATAATTCTCAACTTCCATTTTTGAATTAGGGTTTAGGGCAAAGCTTCCAGACATAAATTGAACACAAAATTCATGCCAAATCATGAAATCGAAGTCATACATCGTCATATTAATACCTAAGCATGAAATCTATCCAATAAATTATGAGAAACATGCATTGTTCGAAGCAAATCTTACAAAAAGAGAGTTTAGAGCATAAATGTCAAAATGGAGATCTCAAAAAGCAATAATTGAGGAAAATAACGTTTATGGTACACCTACCAGTCTGATTTATTGATTTTCTTACTCTGATCAGATTGGATGTGGCACTGAATCCCTCCTCCTAATCTTTTCCTCTCTTCCTCCTCCATGCTAGTCATCAGTCTCCCTCAAAACCCTTCCCCCTTTTTATAAATGAAACTATGGGTTGGTGGGATAAAATTGCGCCCACGCTCGAGCACCTATTGGGCAAGCGACGAGCACAACTCATCAGGAAGTGGCGACCTCTTAGCGGCTTGAGGGAACAGCGAGCCTGGACCAATCTATTTTCAGTGCCTCCTTTTGAGCTCAAGTGAGCTGCGAGTGCAATACATGTTGAAAATGCCATCTCCTTGGGCACTCGAGCCAACTGCATGCACGGGCCCTTCTGGAGCATTCTGCTTTTGGCACCCTCTACTGGGCTCAAGCCTGTAGTGAGCCGAGCTCTACTATTTACTACAATAAGGATAATTTATTAAATTTTCTTGTTTCACTTATCCCAAACTTAATTACATCAAGTTAATTATTTGAATTTACATGTTTTGGGAAGTCGGACCTCACAGTCCGCTTGGTGTTATGCTTATCATATTAAAAGTTGCTGTATTTGGACTATAAAAGTTCTTGACTGAACAACATAGAGTTGGAAGAAGCTCATGAAGTTACACCTTGTCCTTCGCTTGAAAATATGACACCACATTGGGAATGGTGAAGATACATTCCTGTGGGTAGACAATTGGCACCCATATGGACCACTTTGTGATCGATACATGAAGAGCTTTAGGTGTGTAACAGGCTTATTAAAGAATGCCAAAGTCATGGATATCATTCGCTGAGGTAAGTGGAAATAGCCAAATAATTTCGATGTGGAAGTTGCAAGCATCATGGAAAACATGCCAAAGTATACTCTTGATGCCTCTAGAAGCGATGTAATAAAATGGTGCGATAGCTGTTCTAGTGTTTATACAGCAAAATTGGCATATATAATTTTCTAGACTGCCAGAGATAGAGGGCAGTGGTATAACCTAGTCTAGGGCCCTAAACATATTCCGGCCTATGCTTTTACTCTATTGCTGGTTACGCGTCAAAGACTTAGCACCTTGGATCATATTAGTTCCTTGATTGATCAACAGATGACCTGCATTTTGTGTAACCATGAGAGTGAAAGTCTTTTTTTTTTTGGTAAGTAAGTATTTTGGATTAAAGGGAGAAAAAATTACAAAATCTATGTTTTATCTCCAAGTATTTTGACTTGAGGATAAAACATAAACCGCTAGGGCATACCCCGAGCAACTAGTACATCAAAAAATGCATAAAGAAACCTCTATGAGGCCTAGTTCTACAGATCCAACAGAATATGAAAAATATTATAACACAAGACAGAGGGAAACCACAATCTCCCTGCTATCCGAATTAGCCAACTGCTATAATACAATAGCAACAGAATCTGTTTCACCACCTGAATTCGCCAACATGATCAGCAGTCCAGTAGCAGCAAGGGAATAACCACCAATCCAAACTCAGAATCAACACAGCATTGGGAGATTCAAGTAGCTGTGGAGATCCAACTACTAGTAACCACCAGTTGCCATGCTTCAGAAGGTCTCCATATCAGCAATTCCACTTCAAGAGGTGAGCCCAACCACATCAGCAATTCCACTTCAAGAGGCGAGCCCAACCACATCAGCAATTCCACTTCAAGAGGCAAGCCCAACGACATCAGCATATCAGTAGCAGTAGGAACCAGTGAGCCGCAGGTCAAGGCCGGCACCAAAAACACTCTGTCCAAAAGATAGCTAAGATGCACTCCGGATATTGCACTCCAGCCATAATAGCTCCAGAAAAGAGTAATCCTGTCAATGAGCACCGGCAAAACAATAGGAAATTTTTTTTTTCTTAACATCGGATATGATAAAGCAATCCACTCCAGCCAAGAAAACAGCGGACAAAAGTGGATCCACTCCGGATTCCAGAGTTCTTACACTCCGGAAATCGGAGCTCACTCACTCCGGAAACCGGAGTTCACACACGCAAGTCGCAGCTTCTTTTTTTTTGACGTGGAAACAACAAAGATGACAAAAGCAGGCCAGTCTGGACGAAAGGCACACCGGACATTAGCGGACCCACTCCGGATTCCGAAGCTCTCACACTCTGGAATCCGGAGTTCACTATTTTTTTTTTTTGTGGTAAGTGCATTTTACACAAGCATAGCCCAAATTTTCATCCTCCACGAAAGCAGCCTATTGCCCACATGTACATGAATAATCAATCTGGCACAATATGGAAGGCAGCAGCTGCTGTTTGCTGAAGCTACATTGGTTTTGCTGATGGTGTGTTGTATGCTGCAACCTTACTGCCTTTTTGCTCTTGAATAGCAGTTTCTGATGGGTCCCTGCCGCTGTTGGCCTGGAATGCTGCTCTTGCTGATAATAGTAGAGATACTTACAAAAAGCTATTAATAGTAGAGAAAATGCTGTTTCTTTGACTGCCATTAAGTCACTGCCTCTGATTTCTTCAGGGAAATCTCACTGTATGTTACCTTTGCTTCGCGGGGTGTGGTAATGCCCACTCCTGGCTGTTGAAAATGTTGCAGAGCCTCTGGATATGACTTTTGTTATCCCTCGGATGGATTGTGAACTTTGGAGTATGTTGTTCCATCTCCTCCCTATTGGTTGGCTAAAATTCTGCATAGGTGTGCTGGTATAAAGCTGATCCTGCTGCTGTTTTTGCCTCTGCCACTGCATTGGATTTGCTGGTTGTGCTGCCAGCATATGTTTCTGATCCTGAGGTGCTCCCTTTCTATATCTATGTGGAAGGATGCGAATTCTATTTGTTGTGTTGAAATTGGCAAACACAGCAGTTTTTGGCTTGCAGTCTTTCTTGGAGCGCGGCAGTAACGAATTGTCTTTCCTTGCTGCAATCTTCTGGAAATGCTGGAATTAAATGTTGCCGACCCGTAAGTGTAGAGTTCGGCCGCAGCTGGAATTGGGTGGTGCTTACTGCTGGTTTGAATTGCTGGTGGTCAGCTTGGTCTCTGGCAATTCTGCAAAG
The DNA here is from genome assembly GCA_025585075.1 of Nepenthes mirabilis. Classification (NCBI taxonomy): domain Eukaryota; kingdom Viridiplantae; phylum Streptophyta; class Magnoliopsida; order Caryophyllales; family Nepenthaceae; genus Nepenthes; species Nepenthes mirabilis. The sequence goes on along the minus strand of JAODPA010023333.1, from coordinate 7,611 downwards.
CTGATGATCTCGGCATGTAAGTGCTCCTGGTGAGTAGGTTTTTTGTTGCCCATTGGTTACATGGGGTTGGTCGACTGCCGGTGAGGCGGCATTGCCCTGGGTTCCTCTGACCAGATGCTGTAAGGAAGTTGGCTTGATGCGCAGTCTCTGATTGGTGGCTACAGGGTTCATATTTTTCATATTTTTTAATGATTGATATGTGATATCATGTCTTGAACGTTATCCTCCCAGAGGCTTTTTATTATTATCTGATGTACCGTCTGCTCGGGATATGCCCCAACGTTTTATGTTTTATTTCTAAGTCAAAATACTTGGAGATAAAACATAGATATTGTAATTTTTTCTCCCATTAATCCAAAATTCTTACTTACCAAAAAAAAGTACATGAATAATCAGCCAAGAGTAAACAAAAGCCACAGCTCCAAACTCAATAAAAAAACTGCAGCAAGATAAATTGCTGCTACTTGACTGCAACCAGCTCCCATTTTACAGCATCAGCACTCAGCTTCTATCCTTCCTATTCCAACTAGCATTCTTCTGGGGACAGCAGCATAGAAAGACCAACAGGCTTCAGCAAATGTAGGCCCACATTCCACAGCTTGAAATCCACTTAAACCGCCCAGGGATGGCCGTTACACTCATCCATGCGCCCACAAGTCAGAAAATACACCGACAGGAGTATCCCATGGATCCTCATCATCTCACACGGACAGCATAGGTCACTGGCCATTGCAAATAGGACCGAAGCAAGCCTCTGTAGGATCAATCCCGAGAGAATCACCATACAACCAGTAGGCCAGCATGCCACATAAACACTGCCTATCTGGACAGCTGCAGTCACATGAGACAGGGACATCAGCTCCAAAGCATCTCAGCCCCCTCAAATTAAACATTGCAACAAAAACAACCCCAGACCATGATTGGGCAAACCATCTACTGCATCAGCAACAGAGCAACTACCCCAGTCCACAGTCAGGTACACCAGCCTCAGTAGCACTAGATCTCTAGTGCAGCCCCACTCAGTGTGCAAACACAAAGTACCACCACTTCAAAATCAAAGCAACAAAAACAGCTGACCTAGGGACCAGAGCAGCAGCAAAGAGATCTGCCAGGCAGTATGCTCCAAGTCCCCGGCAACACTCAATACAATCCACCCAACAACCGAACATACCCAACACAGGAAAAACGGGTCTACACGATAGGCAGCAACCACGATCATAGCATAGAATAAAGCATCTCAGGCTAGAGTGCCGGACAGCGATGAAACAAAATCCCTCTTTTTTTTGGGGGGGAAGGGAGGACAGTGCCGAAAGAGGGGACAACACAATACCAGAACTGCATATACATCCTATTTTTCAATAGAAAAACAATACAACGAATAATGCAGGGACTAACTAAACAAAACTGGGAACCAATCCCACAGGAGAACCAGCCAAACCAATTGACTATTTTTCACAGACTCCAAAAGGGGAGAATGGGAAAATCCAAGAGCACAAAAGGCACCCAAATATGAAACAGCCAGTAGGCAAGGGGGGCATCTTTTCCTATTTTCCATTTTTCCTCTTTTTTTTAATTAATTTTTTTTTTATATACCCCAAAAAATTCGAGTCGGCCTAGAAACACCCCTATCAGGCACCAAGATGGTCATTAATTTAAGCCTCACAACATTGACCACCAGAGAGAAGAGTTGGGAAATGTCTTGGGGGGAATTTTTGGAAGATTCGATTATTACGCTCCTTCCATATAAAGTAAACTGTGGCGGCCAGAGACAAGCGTTTAGAGACAGCTAGAAGGCTTTTCCCTTTCCAAATAGAGGCAGCCCAAGATATGTTTTGATACCACTCGGAATGGGGCAAATGAATACCGGAATGTCTTTGAACATTAACCCATAAGGCTCTGGAAAATGGGCAGGAGAAGAAAGATGCCCAAGGTCTTCATCTCTTGTGTTGCAGAGAATGCATTTGGGAGAAAGGTTTGGGATATAATGGAGGCGGTCAAGGGTATTCAGTCTCCCCTTAATAGCGAGCCATAGGGTAAATGCGTGGGAAGGAATATGGGATGGTCCCCACACCAAATGAGCCCAAATAACCTTTGGTTTGGGAGGATGGATGAGAAGATAAGCAAACTTAGTCGAGAAGTTGCCATTAACAGTCCCGGCGCACCTCAAAGAGTCTTTTTGGTTACTGCAAGGAGGTTTAGTCGGCATATGTTGTTCCTGATTATTGCATCGACCTTAACATCCCAATACAAACCCGAGACAAGGCGAGTACGGTCGGAGCTCACCTCACTCAGGGGGCCAAGGCGGTGCTAGTTATTGTGCCAAAGGAAAGTATTAGAACCATCCCTAATGTCCTTGATCGAGTAGGCGCGCCAGCTCTAAGCGGCAGATGCCGGGACTTTAACGGTCCAAATGCACCGATCTTTGATTCTGTTCTTGTAGATCCATGAAGACCAAGCTGAATTCGGGTCTTTAGTTAGGAGACGTCAAAGAAACTTGCAGTTAAGAGCCTTATTTTGATCCATCAGGTTCTTGATGCCCAACCCACCTTCAGACTTGGGGAAGCAATGCCAAGTCACTTTAGCATTGACTCTACCTTCAGAAGATCCATTCCAAAGGAATTGGCGTAAGATGCTATCAATAGCTTTAAGAATGGATTTGGGTAAAATAAAAAGAGAAACCTAATAAAGGTGGATAGATGAGAGGATGGATGCAATGAGTTGAAAACGCCCGCCAAAGGAGAGTCATCTGTTTTTCCATAATGTGATCCTCTTAGTGATTCTATCGGTGAGAGATTTGCAATTAGAGACCGAAAGCCTAGTGGTTATCAAGGGGACCCCCAGGTATCTGATGGGGAGTTTGCCCACTTTAAAGCCCCAGGAACATGCTGCTGGGGTAAATTTTTGACTGGGGTTCTCGTGGGACCCTTTTTTTGATTCTCTGCTTTAATCCAGCTTACGTGCTAATGCATGCTCTGTCTTGGAGTGAGTTTTGGCTTGAATAATGATGGGTGTGTGCCCTTTTAGGATTATTTGGATCTCTAAATATCTAGTCTTGTGAGGGATTTTGTTTTGGAGCTTTCCTGTTAAGGTGCGGGCGCTGTTGGCACAATTGGCCGGTTCTCTGCCTGATATAGAAAAGGCTTTTCAGTGGAGCTGCTGGCTCTTGCTGCAGCCTGATCCTTGGTTGATCCCATGTTGCTGAGATCTGTTGCATACGCATTGCTTATCCAACCCAAGGCTTATCCGGAAGCCTTGCCCCTTTGACACTACTGTTGTCATTTCGGCTGGTAATAAGTGATGATCTTGGATTGGCATGGTGCAGGGGTCTCACTCAAACGATTATGCCCATTTAGACCTGTGCCTGTGCCATTTTGATTAGCTGATTTGATGGCTATATCTGAACTGCTGGTGTTGTCTGTGCTGCTCTATAGTTGGGCTCTGTAGGAATGATGTTGGCTGTAGTCTCACGAGGTTTCAGTTATCTGATGTCGTGGGCCCCTACATATGCTGCTAGTAAATGACAGCAACTGATGTATGAGCTGGGCTTTTTTTGCTGAGGATGGGTATTGGAAACTGATCTTGTTGAGGGTGAAATGTATTGTTGGATGTAAATTGATCCGACATTTGCTGTGAAGAGCAGATACTGTTGTAGGAGATGCTGTAAAGCCTTTCTATGCTGATGGAAGTTTGTGAGCTGCTATGTAGTACTGGTAGCTTAAGAAGGCTACATGGAAATCCTACCTGATGTTGCTGAAGGCCGCCGCTCTTGATGCAAATGCTGCTATGACTTTGATGAGGCGGCCCCTTGCTGTTCATAATGCCCGGACGCGGTGATGTGGCAGATGTGCTGAAGCTGGTGGAGACATCTTCTGATGCCAGCTTCAGTAGCTGATATTGGATTGGTGCAGATTCCGGTTACTATGATGGAAGTAACTCACGTTTGGTACTACTGTGGAATGCAGTGATGTGTCTGCTGAGCTGTTTTCTGATGCTACCGGCGCCTCTTGAAGAAATTCCTTGTTGATGTATTCTGTTGGCTTGCCTGTCTATGCTGTTATAGGATCGGCAGGCTGATGAAGTGGTTGGATGGTGATGGTGGATGCTGATTCACATCGTCTGAATCGGCGGCATATCTAGTGCAGGTAGCTGTCTATTGTGCTACCTGGAAGGCTGTCTAAATGGTGGTCCCAATGATGGAAGGCTGCAGTTGACCTCTGCATCATGCTGTGGAAAACTAGGGCTGCATTTAGATGTCAACAGCATTGTTTGCTGTTGTCAGTCATTGCGGGGTGATCGGAGGTGTTGATTTTGATACTGCTAATGTACAATGACTATGTTCATTTTATGTTTTTTGTTAGATCGTTACCCTTAGGGGTTTTTGTTTGAGATACTATATGATGTACAAGTTGCTCGGGGTATACCCTAGCATCTTATGTTCTAACTCCAAGTCAAAAAACTTGGAGTTACTACATAATTTTTGTAAACTTTCTCTCTTGAATCCAAAATACATACTTACTTACCAAAAAAAAAATTGTATGCTCACCAGTAAGACCATCCAAGCAACCAGCAGGGTCATACTCTTTTTTTTTTTGGTAAGTAAGTGTTTTGGATTATAGGGAGAAAAAAATTATAGAAACAATGTTTTTACTCCAAGTATTTTGACTTGGAGTAAAAACATAACTGTTGGGGCATACCCCGAGCAACCTATACATCAGAAAATATAAAAAAAATGATCAACACAATCTACAAAATATGATACCAGCCTAAAAAAGGACCTAACTCAAAAACCGCCGCTGTCAAAAGGACACACAGCAAATGGGTAAGATCCAAGCCAACCATCATAGACTAGGGGAAAAAACAGCCTGCAGCAACAGCAGCAGAGCAAAAAACCAGAACTGAAAATTCAGCAACATCAGCTCCAGCAACCACATGATGTATACTTCAAACCAAGCAGCCGGCACCTTCTAAACTAGCAAAACACCAGCAGCATCCGGACAGCATAGCTGAGAGCAGCTGCATAACCTCAGCCCAAACAATTTAAAGCAAGTGTTAACACAATTCTGCAACTATTCCAGCAAGGCCGATAGCTGCCCCAAGATTTCCAATGCCTCCAGCACCAACAAATGTCTCCAACAGCAACCTTATGCCTTCGTGGTTTATGCCTGGCTTCAGCAAGCAGCAAACAGCATTCCTGCAAATTTTAGTGCTCACCCTTCAGCAACAAATTTATTAGGCAGTCTCATCATTCATCAGCAACACACCTCCACAGGACAGCAGGGATGCTAATAACAAATCCGCGTCTCCCAGGGAATCAAAGCCGAACCAGTGGTGGGTATATGCAATTGCTGCCCACCAACCTACAGCAACCTCCAACTTCAACGGAGATCAACCACAAGGGGCCCTAGGATTGCTCTGTTCAAGCAAGACCGAGGGTAGCTCCAGGATTACCAAAGCCTCCAACACCAGCAGATGGCCCCAACTGCAGCGCCTGGTTTCAGCAAACTGCAAAACAGCAGTCCAGAAAACATCAGAGGGCATCTGACAGCAAAAGGAAAATAGGCAATTTCATCATACTTCAGCAGCAGTGCCATAGAACAGCAAGGAGGCAAGGAACCAAGTGATGCAGCTCCTACAACAGCCAAGATCAAACCCCCCACTTCACAAAGAGAGTGCCAAAAAAGCAAAATTCATCAGATAACACCATCATGGCCATTGACAGAAAATCAGTAGTATCAAATGCACTAAAAAGTGCATCAAAATAATCCACCTGAAAATCACACCGACCCCTACTATCAACTATTTCATCAAAATCAGCTCCAACAAAATCCACACAGCAGCTGTATTAAGCGCCGCTGTAGGAACAGAACAGCTTCAGCAGTAGGCCTTAGCCCATCAACAGCAAAGCGCCACCAGCAAGATCAGCCATACCAGCATCCACAGCCTAGAGAAACCCAAGGACCAACGCCATCTGTAAGCAGCTGTAGACAACCACAAAGGTGCACCAGAACAGTGGCAAACCTACGACACCCAATTTAGGAGAGCTTCAAATCCAGAGGGAGCAGCAGCAGGGCCAATACACATTGTAGATTCTAGAAACTTCTGGCCAGCAAGCAGGATAGTAACCCATCCCTCCACCAGCAAGCAGCATTCAGCATTCCAGCAGCCGATCGAGCACAAGCAGTTCAAGAAAAAGCCGCGACACATCGGACAGCACACCTACAGAACATATCCCAGTGACAAGCAACACCACGAAATGGCACCTGCCAGCACACAACCAAAGCCACCAGCAGCATCCGTAGAACCAATGAAGACAAGAACCCTGAGCATGCTAAAGGTCTAAAGCAACCCCAACCCATTTATACAGCAGGGGAGATCCAGCATACACCAACATATCCAGTAATGGCTCCAACAGCAAAGCACCACTACATGTGCATCAGCACATCATGACAAAACACGGGGAGACAGGACCTGCATCCCCCATATATCATCAGAGCTGACAGCTGGGGATCACTACAAACTATCAAATTGCGATCAGCATCTACAGCACCCCTTCAACTATATCTGCACCACAATCAAACTCGCGAACCACATAGGGTTCAAAAAGAGGGGCTGACGATGCACGCTCAGGTAGGAAATCAGACCAGATCATCAAAACAACAGCCAGCAACAACATTATACTACCCAACACAGGATCCAGCTACAGGCCACACTGTAGGATTATGATCCATAATACACAGCAACCTCCCAACAGTATAAAACTCTTAAAAGAACAGGAGAAAAAGCCTGGCGTCAACCAAGACCCACACAAGACGCAGGCTGCAAAACAGAACTAGCCAAAGCGCCAGCAGCAAAACCAATTCAAAAAGAATGTTTTTTTTTTCCACAAAGCTCTCTAGGAGAGAGTGGACACCGAACAAGTCAAAATGCAACAAGGAAAACATCAACCATTAGGTTCAGAACCGACCAGCAGGGCAGCAGGGACCACGCCCGGCAAGGCACCAACCGAAAGAACACCACGGTGCAAATACTCCAACAGCACAACCAACAGGGCCAACAAGGGGCCAGCATCCAACACCAGTGGAAAAGTAACTATTTTTTTCTTTTTCTTTTTTTTTATAAGTTCCAACGCCTAACCAGCGAACGGTTAGGGCGATCATCAACATGCAAGGAGGTCTTCAACTTGTCCCGAACAGCATTTGAAATCTGGGAGCAGATCTGGGAAGCATTCTGGTTGGAGGATTTCTCGAAAATATGATTATTACGTTCTCTCCAAATAAAATAAATGGTGGCCGCAAGAGAAAGACGCTTGGAGAGGGCAATGAGATTCTTACCCTTCCACCTTTGGGCAGCCCATTCAACATTATGGAACCAATTTGGGTAAGGCCACTGGATGCCAGCAATCCGTTGATAGAAGTCCACACGGAGGAAGAGAACGGGCAAGAGAAAAAAAGATGGTCATGGTTTTCAGTGTCCGAATCACAAAGAGAGCAAGTGGGGGAAAGGTTGGGAACACCGTGAACACGGTCAGATGTATTAAGCCGGCCTTTAATTGCCAACCAAAGGGTGAAGGCGTGAGCAGGAATGTGGAAAGAGCCCCAGACTAAGTTGGTC
>JAODPA010023323.1:0-12859 GCA_025585075.1 Nepenthes mirabilis | reverse complement strand
AAGGCAAAACTCGGGCAAAAGCTTAATCACCTTTGGGGACTCAAAATGAAGAGATGGGAGGACAAGTGACCTGCCTCTGAGCAAGGCAACAACACAAGACCAGCGACTAAGTTTACATTTTTCATTTTTTATAAATAGGAAGTTTTATTTAATAAAAGGTGAAAATGACAGAAGATGACTGAGAACAACCATTGTAGTGTAGCCTTCTAAAAAAAATAATGACTGGAAGGTTTCTTTTAATAAAAGAAAAAAAAGTAGCCGTTGGATAGCCGTATGTAATTGAAAGCATTGCGACGCCTCTGCAACATTGAGCCAAACGACATATATGCCACAATTTGCATGGTTTAGTAAGTGTCACCATGCCAAAGCTCTAAACGACATATATAGCACCATTTGCATGATTTGCATCGTATTAAATTATAAAAACTTTTACTCATACATCATTTCTGCATTATTTATGTGGAATAAGACTCCGAAAATAAGTTATGAAGTTTCCATCTTCCTCATCCTCACCATCGAGAGTAAAAATTCATCCAACTCTTTCAGACCTTTTATGAGAAGTGGCAAAGACTTAGACAATGAAGCAAGAACAGTTAGCCGATAAGCAACACAGCCCTTACCATTGAAAGGGAGATTACTATTTTTTTTTTTTAAAGGGCAAAGTATTATTTCCCAGAAGTACATACCCACGTCCAATTATTCAATTAGGAATGACGGTATATATTTTTACCATGCTTATTTCTATTCCTTCACCTCTCTTTTTTTAATTTTTTGACACCCGCCGACTCTTTGGTAATGAAGATGATAGAACACAAAAAGTTGAGACCCCAAATGATCATCAATGAATAATATCCTAAACTCCACCGATTACTGTGAATGAAAATAAGCATAAAGAACTCTTCCATTCCATCCCTATTTTCGGCATTCCCTCATACCAAACCAGAGTTAAGGATGGTAGAAATTGGAGTCATCATAGAAGGAATTGTCAAGGAAATTCTAAAATTTGAAGCTCAGTAAAACAGGAAGACGGATCCCTCACGAGTACAAAGTAAGTCTAAGTCAGCGACCCAATCTCAAAGATCCTTTCTACCGCTATAATATTACAGTCAGCCCCAGCACAGAAACTCCTGAATAAACCCACTGCACCGGCGCATTAATCCATGAGGAAATAACACTCTCTACTTTCCGCACCAACACAAAGCCTGCAGACTTGCAAAGATGCAATCGTCTTCGATAGCCTCTGCATGCTAACCAGTCAGAAAATCTCAATAGCAGTCTGGAGCAGATAACAGCCTGACTGAATCCTACTGCTTAGTGTTTCTGCGCCGTGCTTCCTGCTTTGCAGAAACCTGTTCCTCAGCCAGGGGCAAGTAGTAGATCCGGGGAGCTGCTTTAGTTTTTCTGAATAGATCATCTAAGGTGACAGTAGGAGGATCAAGCTTCACAGCAAGGGGGAGTGGGAGTGGAAGTGCAGGTGGAGGTGCTAGGATCCATTCCCTTGCTGGAGGTGGGTTAGGAATCACAGGTGGCGGAAGAGCAGGTTGTGCAGGAAGCGGCTGCTGTCTAATATTTGCTTGCTGGGGTGATGGCTGTGGGGGCGATGCAGATGGCACTGGAGCAGCAAGATCAGCACTGATGGGTGTAGCTAGAGGCTGAAAAGGAGCTCCAGCATGCAGCTTAACATCCTCGGGGTCAACAAACTCAGCAACCAAAAGGCGTCCACCATTTGGAGGCCACTGTAAGTTGTATACAGCATTTCGCGTCTTTATGGCTGCTTCTACTGACGAGTACTGCATCGAAAAGAGTTACAAAAACCAACAGTGGTATATCTAAATGAGCAAATGTGAAGCAAATTGTGTTTTCTTTCTGAAAGTATTACCAATCACTGGTACAGAATAAAGAGCGAGAGAGGGTGAGGTAGAGAGGATTACAGTCACATAGCAGTGCGTTTTGATGTTGTCCATCCAGAAACTGGTGACAGTCCCAGTTTTGCCAAGAAGTTCATGAACAGCTTTCAGGGTAAAAGGGCGCAGAAAGTGGTCAATCCTGAGCGAATTAGTCGGACCACATGTAGAAGGTGGGACTATATAGTAAAAGGAAACTAATCAGATAGAGAAAAATTGCAGAAGTTAAGGACATCCACCATGACAAAAACTGAACTTACCAGTACATTCTTTGGGCCCACTGTTACCAGCATTAGCATCAGGCACAGAGAAGCAGCATTTAAGAGGAGTAGGTTGTAATATGTCAATGGGTGTAGTGGAGGGTGCAAGAGTCAACCTTGTAGGCTCCATAAGGTTGTTGGGTTTCCATCTGCATTGCCTTTTCGAGGGCTCACTGTTTGGACCTGCTTCTGGATCTGTAGATATGGAAAGCTTGCAGGATTATTTTCTCAGGAATAAAGCAGGGCTGGGTCATACCAAGATGGCTCACACTAAGGTATGCAATTACAAGATAGCTTAACAGATAATGCCTCATCCAAACCCACACCCACTGCCCATCCAAATAAGCCCAAAATAAATGGATTTAAGCATTAAATTTTCTCATTATTAGTTTGTATCCTGGATCTAATGGTCAATAATGGGGAGGGGGGGCAGTTGCCCGGGGGCTTACCAAAATAGGGATGGGTAGTTCTAATTTGGTTTTAGAAGAATTTTATCCTGTGGTGACAGCAAGCTTAACTGGGGAAGATCTCTTGGCATCGCTTTAAGAAACTAGGAAGCAAATGTGCCCATGCAAATGGGCGCCAGAGGAGCACCCCCTGCTGTGTAACTTGAGGCCATTGGGAAGCTTCTGATGGAACAAAAGAAAAAGAACTGGAATTATCAAAGGCAAGATAAATACCACCTATTGTTGTGGTGTTGTCAGGAGTGAATAACCTACAGAGTCCCCATTATTGCAATATGTAGGTCTGAATAACCAACAAACTTTAAGACTCATAACCTTTCCGCACTGCCTTCTTCGAAAAGAATGTTGGCAGGAGACCTTTAATATCATACAACACAGAATACTTGTCATTCATATTTTTCTTTAATTTTGATAAATAGAGCTCGGAAAGGTCAATTGGGTGTCCCCATATCATTTAGCTAATTAATTGCATTATATGGGGGAACACACTTCAAACTCTGATTACATGGAGTAAAAAGGCCAACCATAGTAAAATATACTCTTATCTGAACCGACTACATTATGCCATATCCAATCAGTTCCCCACAAAAAAAAAGGCCAATGAGTATGGTCAATATATAACGGAAAGCCTCATTTGAACGGAACAAGGGCCAAATCAGACTTTGAAAGTCGGCAGTTTGAGGCTAGAATCCAGAAATACAAATTGGCATTTTGCCTCGCCAATTTTGGTATTTTCATGTTAAGTTTTATTGGGACAGACCACATATATAATTTCTAATCCTTATACAATGGTCAGTCAAACCATGATAATCCTCATTCGAACAGAAGAAGAGGTGAATCAGACTCTGAAGGTTTGCCTCACAATTTTGGTATCCCTGCTATAGATTTTTCTGGGACATCCCACATAATTAGTTTCTAATCCTCACATAATGGTAATAATGTCAATCCTCATTCGAAGGGAAGAAGGGGTGAATCAAAGTTTGAAAGTCGGGATTTGATGTTCTAGAATCCTACAATTAACATTGGTAATTATGCATACCAATTTTCGTATTCAGATTTCAAGTTTTATCTAATTTCTAATCGCAAGCTTGAATTGTCCAATGTTTCCATAAGATCTTTGTCTTTTATGTTCACAAGCCATTCAAAGTTATTGCGTGTTTGATTTCATGATTTGGGAACAGGGATATGGATTTGTGCCAAATCAAAGTCTTGGGAAATAACAAATATGTGAATTTGTATGATCATTCTCCCATGGATATAAGATAGTATGTGGCCATGTTACATCTAATCAGATCATGCTGCCACTCTTTCTTGGAGTACAACAACCTCCATCTCCACCTAAACTCCCAACTACAACCCCATTCTATGACATTCCTACAACAATAAGTACCTCAAATGTTTGTTAAACTGAGAACCACCATGGATATCTGCCAAGATAAGCCCCAAGGACCGCTCACTAAGGCACAAAATTATTGGTTGTTACTCTTTTGCTCCAATAATGACAAGATCTCACCAATTTGCAAATATTTTGAAGTTTGAACTATTGCCTTGTTTTTGGTACCAGTGTTTTCACCAGAGAGAATCAAATTTGTATCTTTCCTTTGCACACACAGGTCCGTTTCATCTCCTATGAATTTGTAACTGTTGATCAACAAAAAACTGACTTAGTGCAAAGAAAAGCCCAACCTGGAATAGGAAGACAAGGTTGTGGTATTGTTCACTATTCATGAAAAATTGTGCCAGTAGCATGAATGTTGAATGCCATGGTGGGTGCTTTGACAGTAAAATAGCAAGGTAAATAATCAAGCTTCATCTTGCTATGACACCATAACAGAGATGATGCCCACATCCACACATACTTGAGGATTTGAAATATTTTGGACACATTTGAAAATTTCTGCTTAAATCTATGACTTTTAAGTAATCCAAAATAAAAATTTATAAATTTCATTATGTTAAATCATGACTCTTAGATCCATGAATTAGCAACTTCAAATCTTTAGTTAACCAAGTGCAACATGAATGAAGACAGCAGAAGTCCACTACGTACAAAGCAAGATGTAAAACTTTGTAATAAACAATAAATCAAAACATCAACAGCAAACAAATTTCTAAACAAGCTTTGCATACTTTTCCTTTGTTTTTGATCAATAACTTGACCTAGAGGATTTATTTCAAAAACCACTGTTCTTTCAGATCCTCATTGCACATCAAATTAGCAGCATAACCCATTAGCCCTATCCACAGTACCAGCACTGCCTACAAGCAAATACGAGCAAAAGACCCGGCCAATGCTCATAATTCCAATATCTGATGCATTTCCTCATTATTCTACCCTTCTGATCCCCACTAACGCTCTCCCATCCTCAATTACTAATCTTATACTCAACAATAAACCAATTTACCAGACTTCTTTGAACTCGTAATCTTGCCCATGTACTTTCTTTCTCACATTGTATTCCCTCTTCAATAAAACATTGAAGTATAAAGCCTCAGACTTACAATAGGTCTTTCACAGACCAACATTACTTCAACCAACACCAGACATCTTGTTACTTTATTTGGTCATGAAGAATTATTTGAATAAACAATGCACACAACCAAAAGTGCAGTTTCATCAACAAAGTGAACAGTTACATAAAAATTTTATAACACAAAGGTAAAAAAGCAAGGGATGTGTCAAAAAGAAAAACAGTTAAAAAACAAAAAGCAACCACACTGTCCACAATAACTGCTGAGCTCATTTCTGGCTGCGACCTTCATTTTAGCTCTAGGGCCAGCACAATATGACTAAAATGGCTTTGCCTAGTTTACATGTTACACATTTCATAGAACTTGTATTTGCACATATAACAATCAAGAATTGCTTGAGATGCATCTGCTTGAACATCTGTTGACTTGAAAACATTAATGCTTTGAGGTTTTGAAACAATTAGCATGTCCGCTATTTCTATTGCTACAGAGTATAATATAGATGTATTTTATTTCAAGGTATCATTTCCATATAGTCCTCCATCTCTTCAGCCACTCACTAGCAACAACTATGAGATATCAGACCATACTAGACGGCAAAAACAAAACATCAATGACAGGCTAAAGCAGTTCAATTCCAAATTATGCACAATCTTTTTTTAAGGGTACTGCTAGGAATAAACATAAATGTTTAATACTCTGCATCCTTGCCTTAAGGGCTGTTAAACACCATCAAGCCATTTAACCCAAAAGAACACATGATAATTTCATAATTTCCTAATGTGAACTACTCATGAAGCAGTAAAATGATTCAAAAGATGTCTGAACATAAACATAAACATAAAAATAAAAGGTAACATACACATAAAAGGTAATCCACACCATCTAGAACAATCACGCTAACAGAGAAGCAGCAGAAGACGTTAAGCTCTTGAAGTCAAGTCCATAATCCTTTCTGTCCAGACCACTAGAAACATGTGGCCCATCACATAAACAATTAAGCTACAATCTTTATATTTGCACTAAGCATGACTAAATCTGACAACAAAGAAAGCACATCATAATACGCTGCAAAACAGAACACCATAGCACAAAAAAGGACAGTTTTTGTTTTAGAAAGTTACCTGGAAGAAGACCCAAAGTAAAATATTGAGAAGAATCAAAGAAACAAAAAACAAGACTCATCAAAACAAATCAGCCCAATTCTTATTCACTGAACACATTAGCCACCTTTTTCTCCGAGACATTGGTCACTGGGTATGAGTAAAATCAATGAATTGCATAGGACACTTCCACCTAATAAAAAAAAGAAAGTAGAAACCCACATGCCATCTTGTTTAATCACTTTCTCACTACCCATGAAACTTTCACATCTATTTGCCTTTAGTCCTTCACAACCAGATATGTAAAAATATCAATTACAAGTTAAACCACAAGCCCTTCTCCAATTAATTTCCCATTCATAACACAAATAATCTAAAAAATTTGGCAATCATGCCTAAAGTCAAGATCCATGAACACTTGGCAGGCATGCACCTTCATGCCCCACCTACATCACTACCATCAACATATAACGACTAGGGGAATACAATAAGGATCATGACAAAACTAGAATCAACAGTAGTGAAAAACAGGTGAAAAAATGCATTATTGGGAGAATACTGACATGTACCTTATTTCAAAATAAAAACAGCATGAATTGAGTTTAGAGCAAATGCTAAGTTAGCTTAGCACTAGAGCATCCATACCTTACTCGTCACCACAATCCGAAGACTGGTTCTAAACAGGTAAATAGGTTCTTTAAGAAAGACTTAAAGTAACAGCCCGAACAAGATGGAAATCTATTAGTTGAAGCTAAAAGGCCCAGAACAAGATGGCCACCTATTAGCTGCTGTGGAAAAAAGACTGGTTGCATAGGATTCCCTTCGAGAACAGCCAATGTCAGCTGGGATGCCCAGCTGCAAAAAGAGGTTCCTTCCTTCTAGTTATTTTTTTGTTGATGAATGCAAAACCTCCCAAAGCCTCGCATACATGATGTCCAACAAGTATTGCTAAAATCAAACATATCAGGTTCCAGATTGATAATTATTCTGCCACAGTTTTGTACAACAAACCACACTACATGCATTTTTTTCAGATTTTATGTGTGTGTGTGTGAGAGAGAGAGAGAGAGGGAGAGAGATGCACATCCCTTTTTAACCAACCTTCGAAGCCTCCCCTCCAATTATATAAATCAAAGCAAATAAAGGGAGTCAATTACACCCCAAAAAAAATAGGACCATAGTCCTCTAAAACAGGATGGCTATTTCCTGCTCCCAGTAAGGTTGCCTAATTTGAGCCTCATGATCATAAAGTATAAAATGCTCAGACAAGCATTCAGCAGGAATATAGGGTTTGTCACTACCAAGGACCTTAGAAATACAATTTGGTGTAATATTTTTGACCAATGCTTTTCTGATGGGCAAAATCCCAAATAACTATCATTCTAAGTTACATGATCCATACACAAACTCATCCTAGTTCCTGTAAATTAACAAAAAATTAATCTCTATTATCAGAAAGTAGACATTGACCAAGCAAATTTTCAAAAGGCAGACAGAATTCATCTTTTACAAACTCCCTAGTCCTTTAATCCCATGTACCATTTTCTGATGAATGCATTTCGTAATGGCATTCTAATTGATCCTCATCAGCTTACACAAGCTAATAACATAATTTTGTGCAACAAATGCATCCTCATCCAGCCAAACAGCCACCAAGACACACACAGAAGAAGGATTACTTGAACCTTACAGATCAAGACATCTATTATCAATATATTCATAAGATTGCTACAACCCAGAGGTTTAAACTGAATGCCAATTTGCTGCCTTCTAAGAACCGACACTAAAATCAGTTACATTTTGGGCTACAAATGGTGAATGTTTTTATGTAAACATGAAATATGCAGCAATGCCTATCAGTAAGCACCCATAAAACCTCCATCAAAATCTACAGCGACAAAAGCAAGAATAACAAACTTTATAAAACTTAATGAATTATGAGTGTTTATGGGATCTTCCGTGCAAAGCTTACCAGTGAGACTTCTCTTCTTAGCATTTTCAGCAACCCCCTTCTTGTTCTCCGCATTGACATCTGTCCTGTCTTCAAATAAACGTTCATGCACAACAACAGGATATTCTACCTTCACCATAGGCATTTCACTTTTTTCACTCCTCTCTTTAAGTTCATCAGAGTGATATGTTGAATCAATTTGCTTACTCTCCAAAACATCATCCTCCATGGACTCATCACCAGAACTTCGGTCTAAGTTCAACTTTTCAGAAGAACCCAAATCTGCACTGCAAATTATTCTGCTCATTTCCGCATTTGTAACAGTGTTATGTGTCTCTTTGAGAAAAAACTTGTTCTCATATGGCTCCTCGACACCTGTAGCATTTGAGTTGCCAGCACCAGGGACTACATCGATGGATGATGGTGGAACCATCTCTTGCTTAACATTAAGTTCTAATTTAACATTATCGGTAATTAAGTTAACCTTTAAAATATTTGTTTCATTATTAGACAGAGAATCACTAGTTATAGAATCAGATTTTACAGGAAACCCTAAAATAGGCTTGTCCTCAGATACCTGGTTGTTTGGATCAGACAAGTTCATCTTCACATCCTCATGCGATGGCCAAATAAAAACATCAGAATCCTGCAGAGGCCCTGAATTTCTATCTTCCTTTTCCATTTCAGTATTCTGTGGCCCTTGCCCACTCAATTCCCTTTCAGAGGACAAATTCACACAAACTGAATTGCCAAATTCTGCTGGAGCATTGGTCAAGGGTATTTCATCTCCCTCAGGAAAGGTATCAGCTATTTTTTCTCCTTGATCATTATCCTCAGCCCAAGGTACCACACCATCATAAACAGCAACCTGACCTAAGTCATTGTCCATCTTCGGACTTCTGATTTCACCTTGATATACTGGGTCATTTGCAGTTTTGGAAACAATGACCTTGGATTCAGATTCCATGGTTGTAGTTTCGTCAACCATTGGTATTTTTTCATCAACTTCATTAGCAACCATATGCGGGGAATCAGTAACACCATTATTAACCTCTTGCTCAGCACCTTCAGTTTCACTACAAATAGCTTCATCCAACCTCCTAACTAAATCCTCTTTCAACCCCTTTGTTGGCATTTTTCGTCTTCTAAGCTCGTCCTTCAATTCTGTTACTTTCCACTGAGTGATTGGCCTGTTGTCAAGTACTGGGTGTGTTGATATCTTCATGCTTGAATCCCCCTCTCAAATGACTCACATTTACAATCCTGGTAGAGAGATATAATCAAGAATTCAGTCAAAACTACAAATTGATCTTGACTATTAAATCATGAAAATGAAAGAAAAAGACAATTGAGACAGCATGCATAGATTGAATAACATATAATATGGTTGGAATACTAGACACTAAACTTGTTGAATTAGGAAACTATGTTGACTAAAAGATGAAAAAAACATTGAACAAGAATATAAAGAACAAATACATCTGTTGAACCAGAAAAAAGGGATCACAAGAAAAACTACATGCACAAGGACATAAGCAGCATATCTCAATGGGACAAGCTATCCCTTATAATCAGGTTCAGGCTTCAGTAATTCTGCAGTCCGGTAGTACAGAATAATCCTACAAAAGCTATCATAACATACATGATAACTTTGGGCAATGACAAGGACATGTCAGCATCCTTAGGCAAGAGTAACGCAGGATAGAAACTTGTATATAGTTTTTTTAATCATAATAATTACACGTGTACATGAATGCACAAAATATCAGCCTTGCAATACATAGAAAGTTTAAGTAATAA
The DNA here is from genome assembly GCA_025585075.1 of Nepenthes mirabilis. Classification (NCBI taxonomy): domain Eukaryota; kingdom Viridiplantae; phylum Streptophyta; class Magnoliopsida; order Caryophyllales; family Nepenthaceae; genus Nepenthes; species Nepenthes mirabilis. The sequence continues at coordinate 2,905 of JAODPA010023323.1, read as the reverse complement.
CCAAATATCATTGCTTGGCAGACCATTGCTACCAAGGTTATAAAATTCAGGATCCTACCTTAGATTGTTGTGGAGTTAGATCGGATTAAGGATCCTATAATATTTTACATAATTAACACATAATAGTACATTGACATAATAATGTATTTAGATTAATGTACCTAATTAAGTAGTTAACAAATATGACATAGTATCATGATAAAACTTTAAGAAAATATTCCACGTTCTACAATAACAAATCACAATAATCAAGTAAAATAGAAAATAAAAATTAGAAAATAAGGAATAGAATTGGAACTTCCTAGGGAATAAAATAACACAGTTGACACATTCAATGACACAAGTTTTGCAAAATAATAAGTTTAATTGCTTAAAACAAGAGAGAGATAGAGGTAACCAAGAGATTGATATAGCTTTGACGAGGATGAAAAAATAGCAAACCATAAAACAAGTAAAAAGAAAGCTTACTTCTTGCCTAATATATCAAAAGGATGAGATAGTTTGCTTTGAATTAAAAAGGGCATCATAGTTGGCCTTATTTAGCCTAAATATGATAAGATAAGGTTGATGGCAGAACCAGTAGGATCACACCAATCCTAAACTAATTCTACTGACACTAGCATTCCTACTCCGATCCTATGAACATAAGATTCAACATGTGATCCAGATCAATTAGCCATCTTAGGATCATAGAACGATTCTATGACCGAGATTGAGATTCTGATAACCATGGCAGTTCACTGAAGCTAGACAACTCCCTCAAGCAAGTGAAGACAATAATCAGAACAGCTCCACCATGCATGAGAAGACCGCATTGAACCTAGCCATCAGTGCCCTTAATTACTGCTACCAAGTTTCAAAGAAAAAGCTGCCCAAATATTTCCCCCAAAAGCTGTGATTCTGAAGTCCCAAAAAGCACATGTGCTGCAGCTGAAGTCCCAAGGCTCGACTGTACACCTTGTCCCAAGTCCCATTAATTACTTTGTTTCCTTATTTAAGTAGTGTAAGCCTTACAAATAAAGTAGCTTAAGTTTTAATCTTATATTTTGAGAGAAATATTTTCTAAAGAGTAGTAAGTCATCATGTTGTTAAGCAAGTACCAATACTTAGATGAGCATTCTTAAGGCGGCTACCAAAAGGTGAGTGAATCTCATTAAAGGGTAAGTGACTCCCCACATTTGTCCATTGTATTTCAATATATCAATCTTCAATCCACATCGAATTCTTATTCAAGGAAATACGTCTGCATTAACTCTACACCATAACCCAAACCCAAGAGAGAATCAAATGTTCACAATTTCCAAAAAAAAAAAAAAAAAAAAAAAGAGTGGAGATGGCGGGAGACAGATGCTGTTGGGAACTCCCTTGCCCCACCGACAACCTGAAGGTTTTCAAATTTACAAACATTGCCAATAAAATTTACAGATTTGATAAAACACCTATAAAAAATTACCATTTGACAGCCCGAAAAAAATATATATATATATATACACCAAATGGTTGCTTCAGCGGCATTTATATTGCTTAAAAATTGCTAGGAAACAATGAAGGGTGCAATCTAAGAAATGTAGTTTTAGTTCCACAATATCGAGACTTAATTCAGTTAGGCACACACAACGTTAAATTGGATGCAAGTCATAATGATAGATAACATTACCTATTGAAATTTTCTTTCTTAAAAATATGACATTATGCCACATCAGGCCTTCAGGGAGCCTACTCCTCTAAAATATGAATTAATTCAATTCCGCTTAATCACAGTCATCCCATGTTGACCAAATGACACTGTTATTTTTTATTTTTAAAAAAGAAAGGCTACTAAATTTTTAAAAAACGGAAAGATCTCAGCCATCCAATGTTGATCAGACAGCTGTGGTTGAAAGAGGTTGAATCAACCCCTCTCTCAGAGAGGTAGAGACCCCAAACCCACCACATTAGTGCCATAATGTCCTTAACGTCATTGCATGGCACAGGTTAGGCCAAGTAAGACGAACTGCACTATTTATAGGAGCATATAAACTTACATAAATAATTAACTCCTTGAAATACAGACACACAAAAGTCATCCTGAATATTTCCCAGGAATAGCCTTGAATAATTATTACTTTGTCAAGACAAGTTCGCTCCAAAATGGTCAATTAATTTCATACTTTGATGACACCCTACGGAAATCATATGCCCATAACAATATCGATGATTCTATAACCAAAATGGCACACCGAATGCAAGGATGAAGCAAGGTCCCAGTAAATCTTAAGCAAAATAAATTGTTACGGCGGATTTCATCTTGCAAAACCTAATAACTCAAAAAAATGCATCACACGTTCTAAAATTTCAGGGGGGAGAAAGAGAGGAAGAGAAAGAGATACCAGTGACTAGCAAATGTCGCACCCACTGCTCGATGGAGCAACTGTAACCCTAATAACCAGAACACATTAGCAACAATTAAACAGAGGTTTGACAACCTGCCAAGCATTTCAACACCAACAAACCAAAAACAATCTCTGATGACAGGAGCTTGATTCTTCTCCAAAAGATTTATCCTTCCTGTAAACAACCAAAACAAAAACCGATAGACGGAGAAAACACGGGGAAAACGAAGAATAGAGAGACATTGAAAACAGATAAGAAAAACGATAATCCCAAATTTAATGACAGAAAAGAGGGAAGACGATAGAAGAAGATCTGTTTTATTTAACGGAATAAAAGAAGACAGTCTAGCGTTTATAGGATTTCTTCGTCATTGCCGGAGCAAGGCAGGAGGCCGATCGGGTTCTGTAATACAAACATACAATGATTCTCTCTCACTTAGAGGGGAAATGTCGTAACTACCCTGTATTGTTCCCAAATATTGCAGCCAGCAGCGAGGGGCTGATTGAAAAAACAATTATTTTCAAATTTAATT
>JAODPA010023312.1:0-12860 GCA_025585075.1 Nepenthes mirabilis | reverse complement strand
GGAAGTATATATAGAATTATATATATGGGATAGCGTATATTTATATTGATGTATGTTGATTGTAGAAAATATTTATATGGAATTATGCAAGTATGTTGGAACGCTTGAAAAAATATTGGTTGGTTACGTGATGATTCCTGTATCTCATTGATGAAACCCAATAAATGATTCTTTGCGTTAATCTTAGTGGGGTTCGTATGTTTTATTGGCACTCTATGGATAAGTAAAAGAAAGTGTGCGAACACTCTACAGTAATTGGGCGTATGGGAGTCCGCAGTACCGGAAAGTAGTCCATACTTTTGCAATACTGATTCCATTCCAGAGGATTGAGGTCATTGATATTGAGAAGGGATACTTATAACCTAGTGATCATCATAGAGAATAATATCTGGGATATCATTGGCGAGAAATATCGGAGATAGTATGAGCATGCTACGGGTGCAGCCTTTGAGAGGACTGTAGGGGTAGTGGGGATACCATGGATGACCTCGTTGTATTACCCAACCATTGAGGACGTAAATACACAACCTTTGGTTCACTATGGTAGAATAAGGTCCATGGAGATTCTTATTATCTCATACAGTGGTGACCTTAAATTGAGTTGATATTCAAATTCTTATTATCTCGTACAATTAGTCGAGAGGGATGCTTATAACATAGAGAACATCATAGAGGATGATATTTTGGATATCATTGGCGAGGGGTATCGGAGATGGTATGAGTATGCTACGGGTACAGTCTTTGGGAGGACTGTAGGGGTAGTGAGAATACTATGGATACCAAGTAACCTCGTGGTACTCACCCAGCTGTCGGGGGCGTAAATACGCGGCCTTCGGTTCACTATGGCAGAATAAGGTCCCTAGAGACTGCTGTTGTTCGTACAGTTGTGACATCGTATTGAGCTGATGATCGAATTCGACAGAATCCATGTTGCTTCCTTGATACTTAACCGTTCACGTGGCCTTCGGGTTGTGGACACGACATATTATTGAGTCTCGGACAGTGGTTGGTCTATTACCTGCTATTATTGATTTTATTTATTATTTTATTATATGGGATGTTTAATTGTACTCATCTTTTGTTGATTATGTTTACATGTTGGATATTCGGCTCACTCTTGTATTTTATTGGCTCCAGATTAGACTGGTTGATATCAGAATCAAGGAGATCACGTGACTTTTGGGTAGCCACAAGATAGAGGTGATATCAGAGTTCGAGGTTCTCCGAATGGGGACTTAAGATTTTTGATTTAGTTATTGTTTGACTTGTGTTAGATTTTCTTCATGAGAATTGATATTTTGGGACATCGATGTCATTTATTGAAGTTATTATTATTGCTAATACGGATGTTTAATTAATGGTGTATTTATGAGGTTTATTGATGATATTTTTAATGATGTTGAGTTCATTGATGACGTGAAATTGATGATTTTGGATGACTTAAGATATTAACTGTGACGGTCCGGGTCGGGTTTGGGGATTCGAGCTTGGGTCGTCACACCTATGCTCCGTAGGATTCGATCCTGTGCCATGAATTGGTTTGGTAGCATGCTATTGCCGCGCTAGGTAGCCTGTTGGCTAGTGGTTTGGGTTCCGTTGTCGGTGGATACTACCTCAAGTGACCCGAACCAGTGCAGCGCTGGGCTAGATGATATTTTCTGTGGTGCAATGGGTGGTGGGTCGAGCACGTCAAGCTCCCATTGTAAGTTTTGCCATAACTTTTATAGAGTTTGCTGCCGTGCCACAGGTGGCAGCGGGATAGGCCTACTGACTGGAGCAATGCTGCGTGGTGAAGGTCAAGCCGGAGAAGATCTGGCAGCGAAGAGCTCTGGCAGGCCCGAGAAGATCCAACGAAGAGGAGCTTCGGAAGGCCGGAGAAGATCCGATGGTGAGGAGCTATGGTAGGTCAGAGAAGATCTGGCGGTGAGGAGCTCCGGTAGGCCAGAGAGATCTGGTGGCGAGAGCTCCGGCAGGCCAGAGAAGATTCGGTGATGAGAGCTCCAATAGACCAGAGAAGATCTGGCAACGAAGGTGACCGCCTGGAGACCCAAAATGCTCCTCAATTTGATTGGAATGTCGGAATGCTCCTCAGTTTGACTGGAATATCGGAGAGCTCCTCAGTCCGAAAAACTACTACAGGCCCGCCGAATGAGAGATGGAGTGCTGGAGAGCTTTTGCATTCTGTAGGGCTCCAAGATGCTCTATTTAGTTGAAGAACGAAGGACGAAAGCGAAGATTAAGTTTTGAGGGAAGCTTTACTGCCTAGTCTGGCACCTTTTGCCTGGCTCCTTGGAACCAGATCAATCACTTCTCCGAGAGTGGGCCCTGTCGCTAGGATACTCTCAAATACTGAGGTCATCGGACTGATGAGATAGCTACTGGGGGCTGCTTGGGTTCTGAGGTCGTTAGGCTGATTGATCCTATGAGGATGTGACTTTCTCGTGTGACGGAACAGATTTTTTTTTTTGCATTCCACCAGCGACCCCCTGGAACTGACACTGGGGTTTTGGTGATCCAGTCTAGGCCGATCGTGTATACTAATCACAGGATCACATATGCCATCTAGGACCCATACACGATATCTATAAAATATGTAATAGAAGCCAATCTATTAACCTGTCGAAACATTTATATTTATCCCCATAAAACTCATTTATACATATATGGTCATAAAGGTCAAATCACAACAATTTATATATATCGGCCGAATCATCACAATAAGACAGCTTCTTCCGGGTAACTCAAAATGTGCTTCCAAGTCCTTAGAATTATTCAGACGGAGCTCTAGTCACTCCCTCTCGTCCGACACAAGTTCTATAGTTTCATCTGGAAGGAGAAAAATAGAAAATAGTGAGCCAGAGCTCAACAAGGTACATGCAAATCTTCCGTAAAGTGTTTATGCTGGAAGGCAGATACAGATACATATGCAACATGAATATTATAAAATAACAGTTGACCGGATAGATACATATGCAGCAAGAGTAAAATAATAGTTGATTGGATAGATAAATATGCAGCACGAGTAAAACAATAGTTGACCGGATAGATACATAGACAGCATGAATTTTATAAAACAACAGTTGACCGGACAGATACATAAGCAACAAGAGTAAAACAACAGTTGACCGGACAATACATGTAAGGTAGTCAGGAAGGTCGAAGAAGTCAAATTTTAAAAATCGGAACAAAAAACAGAGTTGGTCATATTATAAAAATTCCTTTTCTCTTTTATTTTTATCGGTAAAGGACGTCACTATCGGAGGGGAAAATAATCGAGGATAAATTGTGCACATCTCCTCACAATCACGACAATACGTCCTTATACAAAGCTCCGAGAACGGCTCTCACTTCTTCCTTGTACAAAGCCCCGATGACGGCTCTCACTTTCCTCCTTGTACAAAGCCCCGAGGACGGCTTCCTTTTATTATCTCCGATTACCACCATAATGTTCTAAGGCATGCCGGAGAACTTTATCTCCCAGTGCTAAAGTCCATTTCTTATTTATCTTGTCGTAAGGTTAGTCACTTTTCCTTTAGTTCACATTTCGGACGGACACAAAATTTTCGGTCGTCATATTACACAGTCGATTTCAAGTTCATTTTTCTTATTCCGGTCAAGTAAAAAGACTTTCAGTTGACATGAAGCCGGTTTCAATCCATAAAACTCATTTCGATCAATTATGATTCAAAGCCGGTTTACTTTTCTATTCTTATGCAATCCAAGTTCAATAATAAGTTGAGCAGAAAACGGAAAGCAGAAAGCGGCAAGTATGAATTAGCTATGAAATCAAATTTATATTTTCCGTCCGATCATGAAACAAGTATGACGTCAGAGATGCAGTTTATCAAGTAGTAATTAAAACGGCAAGTCTAATATACTATATGCTGAAGCATTTCAATCTGAAGGGAACACTTGCAATTTTTCTTAAAGTCGAGACTTGAAAACATAAGTAAAGTCTAAGTTTAAAAAGAGAAAGTATACTTGTATTAGGCCATTATTACAATTTAAGCTTGAAAACGGGGGTACACTTGCCTGACTATTAACCACCCACTTCGACTAATCTTGAAGCTTTTCTCCTTTTTTACTTCTTACCCTCATTCCTTGCTAGGAATTTCCACATCGGCCTCTCACCTGGAGCTCAATATATAAAGAGGAGGGATTTGGTGGAGTAAGTGGGGTGGGTCACCTACTTAGTACTTCCCTTCATGGTTAGGTGGGAGTAAGTGGGGTAAGTTACCCACTTAATACTTTTATCTAGAAGGTCAATGGGGTAGTTTACTTGTTCTGATTAGATTGGGATCTAATTGGGATCTAACGACAAAGTTAGCCCTTGTCTTTTGAATTCGGTAGTCAATTCTAGTCGGTCAACATTTTCTTCAAAGTCGGTCAACTTTTCTATTGGTCAACTTTTTCGGTCAATACTTCTTACTCTAATCCGGCCAACTTTTACTCAAAGCCGGCCTATGTTTCTTTTTCTTATTTAAGGTTGGTCAATATTAAAAATCGGTCAACCTTTCGATCGACCTTTCGATCAATGTCTTGACACCGGTTAGCATCTTGACGCCGATCAACGTCTTGACATCGGTCAACATCTTGACGCCAGTCAACATTTTGATGCCGGTCAACGTTTGATTGCCATTATTTCTGATTTAAGTCAGAATTAAAACATTCTGATTTTTAAGTAGCCATATTTTACTTTAATTTCGGGGTCCTCACATCTCAGATTGCTTGAAAGCCGATCGAAGAAGTCCCCTAGTGTTACATCGTCTGATGGATGCAGTCGGTCAAGTAGAGGGTGCTCTATTGAGCACTGGGCACTCGTACATTTGGCATTAATCACCTATCGGCATGGCTACCCGATGAGAGGTCGTCACCATGGGAGGTGATATCTTCAACCGACGTGCTTGTTGGAGCACGGGTATTGACCGTGTTTGTTTTACACAAGAGATTGAGTGTTAAGGGGGAGATGCTAGACTTTCTGTCGCATTTCCCACAGACGGCGCTAATATTGCGTCCCGGGTCCTTGGTTGTTGTACGAATTAGAGAGCCTTCCAATCTTTCATTGCGGGTTGATCTGGATCGAGTCCAGTCTCCGTCGCTGATAACCAAGAACCTGCACAATACGAACCACAAGCTAGAAGTCAGAAGACAACGGGGGGCTATCCCCTGTTGACACTCCAACGCTCAAGTCAAAACTTTTTCACAATGAATGGAGGAATGCATGTTTAAAGGTAGATGTGGAGAGAATGCAAAGATGCAGCGATGAGGGGAGTGTGAGAGGGATGTATTTGGAGGATTGAGCCCCGTGGATGCGCCTGGTAGAGAGGCGACTTACCTGTATGCCCACGGAGGGTGGCTTAGAGGTGCGCCCGTGGAGGGCAGCTTATAGGTGCGCCTGTGGGGGGCAGCTTGGAGGTGCGCCCACTAGAGGGGCGGCTTATAGGCCACCCGTGGAAGGCGGCTTAGATGTGCGCCCAATAGAGGGGCGGTTTATAGGTGCACCCACGGAGGGGTAGCTTATAGCTGCGCTCGTGGAGGGTGGCTTGGAGGTGCGTCTAGGGTGGCTTATAGGTGTGCCCGACAGAGGGGCGGCTTATAGCTGTGCCTGTAGAGGACGACTTTGAGAAGAAGGACTAAGTTGCACTAGTAAGTCAACGTTCTAGTTACCTGAGCGGAGAGTTAACTCTTGGACTGCGAGCTCCTAACTCCAAGATGGAGGGATCGTGACTCCAAGACGGAGGGCTGAGGACCTCTCGGCTGGCGGAGGGCTGAGGGCCTCCGGACGGGAGGAAGGCTGAGGGCCTCCTGGTGGTGGAGAGTTGATGGCCTCCGTGCCTCCTGGAAGAAGGAGAGCTCTGTGCCTTTTGGATGGAGGGATGAGGGTCTCTGTGCCTCCTGGAAGGAGGAGGGTTGAGGGCCTTCTGATGAGAGGAGGGCTGATGGCCTCCAGCAAGCGGAGAGCTGAAGGCCTCCTAGCTGGCGGAGAGCCGATGGCGTCTGGACGGGAAGAGGGCTGATAGCCCAAGGCGCCACTCGGGTGCATTTAACAAAATTCGATGCCTGAAGGACACCTGACTGGCGCTCGAGCACTAGTCTCAAATTTTTCCCACCGACTTAATTTTTGATATTTTATATAGGGATTGAAAAAGAGAGCGAGCGATAGAACATGAAAAAAAAGGAGAAAAGGAGAGGGAAGGAGAAGGAAAAAGGGGAAGAAGAGGAGATTTCGGCCACTTTTGATCCAATCATAGTAAGGAAAACAGTAGAGCAGGTTGAGGTAAGTGTATCCTAAATTTTATTTTCCCCTATTATTACCTTTTAATATCTCCACTTCGACATTTATACTCTAAAACCATCTTCCTCTAATATTTGATACGAATAATGTGTGTTTCTCATGACTTTACGACTAGATTTTGTGTTTATACATAAGAATTATGATTTATGACTTCGGTTTTATCGTTTGGCTTGCGTTTTGTGTTCGAAAGAAATGCCCTAAACCCTAGCTCGAAAATGGAAGTATGTTCGTTATAAAACTTTGAGAAATGTAATGAAAACGTTATTTGACACATTAGTTAAGTTTGTTTGATGATTTTTATCTTAGAATTTGCGCAAAGGCTATACTGTCAAATTTCTAAGAGTTTCAGAAATTATCTAAAATTCTAATTGTATAAATTTGAAGTGGCCTTTGAGGCACGATGAGTTAAGACTAATAATTAAGAACAAGAATACCTTAAGTTAGTAAAAGCATTGGACCTAGGACTATTTTACAGTCAGGTAAGATTTTCTGGCATGCCTTAAAACGTTGTGGTGGTAATTGAGGATAACTCTGTTCATGGAGTGATACGTGGTGCGCCTTTCCTTGGGGCGTTAATTTTAGAGGATAGATCTTTTGAACTATCCTACCCTCTGGGTGAAAATTTTGAGAATGAGAACTTTTGAACTTTGGCCTTGGATTGCATGGAAAAAATATAATCTATCCTCGATTATTCACTCCATTGGCTAATAAGGTCTACTAGCTCAAGTCCCTTCGGATAATAAAAGTTCATTTAAAGGATGAGTAAGGTTTTGAACTGATTTTTGATTTTCGACACATCTGACTAAGAATAGTAAAGGAAAAAACCACATGATAGATATAGGAAACAACAACAGGATTTTTGTCTCTAAACTCATGTTTCCATAACGTTTCATACTTTTCTCCTATTTCCACATGTATTCTTATTCTTTAATCATTCCATGCCCCTTTCCCTCTATTATATATATGTTTATACGAAATCTGTATTTCTCTATTTTTATGATACCTTGTTGAGCTTCGGTTCATCCTTGTTGTTTTTGTCCACCCCTCCAAATGAGACCGTACAGTTGATATCTGATGGATAGGAGTAAAGGAATGACTTGTTGTTTTTGTCCACCCCTCCAGATGAGACCGTAGAGTTGATATCTGATGGATAGGAGTGAAGAAATGACCTAGTTAAAGAAGTTTTGTGGAGACCTAAAATCTTTTGAAGAGCCTTTGGTGTTTGATAAACTGTGAATGTGAACAACTAATTTTGTGGATGAAAATTGTATATTTGATAGTCATGGCATGTTATGTTTTATGTTAGGATACTATTTTTGCTTCCGTAGGACTATATTATGGATTTAGTTTTGCTTTCGCATTTTGACTTTAGACTTGTACAGGTTCCTAGATAGCATCTTTCATTTGAACCTGATATAGTGGATAAGATTATTGTGTTCGAGCCATGGATAATTATGGTGTCTAATTGATCCTGTGTTTGTGTTATGAATGAATGTTGAAGTCTATTCATCTGTATTGCCTTGTTCAGGTTATTTGTATTGGTTTTCGTCCAATTTTAGAGGAAATTCTTCCTGATTTTTTGTAGAAATCTATATTAATTAGTTTTATGTGTTTATTGATAGAGATTATTAGAGGAAAATAATCTGCTCTATCACAATTAGTATCACAGAAAAGAGATGCTTTAGGATTGATCGACTTTAAAGTGGAAGCTTAGGTTTAAGTTTAAGTAGGAATATGTTGAGGATAGTTAGGATTAGATAGGGTGTTCGGGTGTTAGCCCCTAGGTTAACCCTAAATTATATTGAGTTATTGTTAATCCCTCCATCTATTATATTGCAATATTTTTGGTTATATGGTATAGCATGGCTAGTAGAAGCGGTAGAAGAAATACCCACGGAGGTGCTAGTACTCTCCAGGATTGAGAGGCTGAATACCTAAATTTATTGGGAAGAATGACAAACATTATCGAATCAATGGAGTATCGTCACATGGCTTCGATTCTTGCACCAGAGCCAGCCCCAGTAAATCTTGCCCCAACGCCTTATAATAAATTTACGGCAGAGATGGCACCTGAATTTTTTGGAGAACCAGATTCGAAAAATGTGGATATTTGGATTCAGAGGTTGAAGAAGATTTTTATAGTGATCCAACACTCTGATTGAGAAAAGGTTACCTTTGCAGCATACAAGTTAGAGGGTGAAGCGGATAGCTAGCGGACCATGAAGAAAAGGGTGTTGTGTGACGGATCGGACATATTCTACCACATACGGCTGCCGTCGATCCTATCCTATCGAACATTTATGGTATAATTATGAACATTTTGAATAACTAGATGGACATAAAAATTTTCTTCCTTTCTTTTCTTCTATTTTTATATTGGGATTTTACGTGCACAGGATCACTTAAGACCGAACTCTTTGAGTTGGCTATCAAAGTTTTATGGTCTCACCAGACCGGCTAACATTAAAGTCAGTCAGATACGAAGACCTTGACATGAGTTGAGATGCTACTAGGAATGTCAAACTTTATCCTCCCATATAGTAATATGGAAACATACTAATATCGATTAATTTTACAATTTTTTCAAGTCTTTCCCAAAATATCAAAAGTGAATACATCAATTCCCTTGCACCTTTGCTGATTAACTCCGGCCAGTGCTGTCTAGCTACTCCTTAAGACTCTATTCCATTTCATCCTCCATAAGCTTCTCATCATCTGAAAAATAGAAAGAGTGAGCTACAAAGCCCAGCAAGGTACGCACATGCGAAAACCATTAATATATATCATCAGATCAAACTAGTGGACTGTAACATAAGCTTAGCATGCGAGTAAGAAATTCACTATATCATTTTTTTCTTTGAGTTCAGAAATCTTCGTTCTTATTCTTAGTTGTCTTGTCTTTATCATCATAAGAATCGTAAAATCATGCAGAATACTTATCATCTTTAGGGACTGGACGGGGCGGACAACATCAAGGAAGGGCTGTGTACTACCCCACAACCTAAGGCCGTATCCTCCTATTATACTCCCGGAGGTGGGCGGTAATGCCTTTCACCCAGCATACGGGGCCATAGTCTATAAATCTTTGCCACCGAAAATTTCTCCGTGGCCCAGGGGCAGTCCTCGAGTGTCACTCCAATATCTTTCATCCAATTTTAACAGCAAGCTTAACAAAAACTCAGATCAAAGTTCATATAGTTCAATGGTCATCTATCGTATCTCAAAAGTTGAATAACATAGAGTTCCACTTGCTGTCCGGATTATACACATTTTTCTTGTTCCTGTAGCCTTCATTCTTAACTTCAAACAACTGAAGTCCGTATGACATTAATAGCCTTTCCTTTGACGTCTTAAAATCGAAGATCTTTTATCAAAGTGTCGGAGGTCTCATTTATCAAAGCCGGAGGTCTTGTGTCAAAAATTGGAGGTCATTTATCAAAAGCCGAAGATCTTTTAACAAAAGCCAGATGTCTTATGTCAAAAATCGGAGGTCATTTATCAAAAATCGGAGGTCTTTTTAATAAAAGCCAGAGGTCATTTTACTCATATTATAAATAGATATCTTAACAACCTGTTCGTGGCCAGACTTCATGCAAGTAAGTAAGGTTAATCGGAGATCTTTATGAAAACACATAGCAGAGCTTCATTTAAACATAACGTTAACAGAAACTCTTCCTTAATTTAGATGGTCAGAGCAAATATCATGGCATACCTTAACATAAGTTCATCAAAATCAGGTATTCTTACATTACAAATATGAACTGAAGAAATGATGAGTACGCTTACATTAAACCATGAACTTAAAAACAGGGAGTACATTTGCCTAAATCTCTTCACTTTGGCTTGGAATTCTGGGTGTAGCCTCTGAGAGGACTGTAGGGGTAGTGGGGATACCATAGATGACCTCATTGTATTACCTAGCCTTTAAGGGCGTAAATACACGGCCTTTGGTTCACTATGGTAGAATAAGGTCCAGGGAGATTCTTGTTATCTCGTATAGTGGTGACCTCAAATTGAGCTAATATTCAAATTCTTGTTATCTAGTACAGTTAGTTGAGAGGGATGATTATAACCTAGTGACCATCGTAGAGGATGATATCTGAGATATAATTGATGAGGGGTATCGGAGATATTATGAGCATGCTACGGGTACAACCTCTGGGAGGACTGTAGGGGTAGTGGAGATACCATGGATACTAGGTAACCTCGTGGTACTCACCCAGCCGTCGGGGGCATAAATACGCGGCCTTTGGTCTACTATGGTACAATAAGGTCCTTGGAGACTATTGTCGTTCATACTGTTGTGACATCATATTGAGCTGATGATCGGATTCGACGGAATCCATGTTGCTTCCTTGATACTTAGCAGTTCACATGGCCTTCGGGTTGTGGACATGACATGTTATTGAGTCTCAGACAGTGGTTGATCTATTACTTGCTATTAATAATTTTATTCATTATTTTATTGTCCGGGATGCTTAATTATACTCATCTATTGTTGATTATTATCACTTGTTGGGCATTGGCTCACCCTTGTGTTTTATTGGCTCCAAATTAGACAGGTTGATATCAGGATCAAGGAGATCATGTAACTTTTGGGTAGCTATCAGATAGATGTGATATCAGAGTTTGAGGCTCTCCGAATGGGGATTTAAGATTTTTAATTTAGTTATTGTTCGACTTTTGTTAGATTTTCTTTATGGGAATTGATATTTTGGGACATTGATGTCACCTACTGAAGTCATTATTATTGCTATTATGGATATCTAACTTATGATGCATTTGAGGATCATTGATGATGTTTTGATGATGTTGAGTTAATTAATGATGTGTGATTTTTAAAATTGAGGATGATTCGTGACTTTAACCGTGACGGTCTGAGTCGAGTTCGGGGATCCGAGCTCGGGTCGTTACTACTAATGGTATCAGAGAATTAAGGTTCTGTATAAATATTTGAGAAATTTTGGAGTTGATAATAGTTGAGGATGTTAGGCGATTCAATGATATTTGAGGACTTAGATTTATTTTGTAAGTTGGAGTAGAGAATAATATGTATTTTTGAGGAATTTTGGGGCTTGATATTTTAAAAGTTTTGATTCACCAAGTGGTTTGAGAACTTGAGATATCAATAGTCGTTTTGAGTCGAAGAGAATTTTATAGCATTTTTTTGAGGACTTAGAAAATCGTTGGTGACTTTGAGTCGTGAAATTTATCTTATATTTTGGGTTTAGGGTCTAAGATATTTTTGGATCAGGAGAAAATTAGTAGGTTAGGGTATTAGTATAGTTTAGGTTCAAAACTTTCCTATCTTAGAAGTTGTTGAGATAATAAAATACGAGTACAGGAGACTCCTGTAAAACTTATAATGGCATTCATACAAAGTAACTCATCCCACGGCACAAGCTCTCAACATCTTGACTTATGAATATTAGGCGGTGAATCCGCAAACTTCTATCGTTCATCTATTCAGAAGAAGAGGACCACAAAGCCTACTACTATAGATTCCAAGATTGAACCATTAACTTTTCTTAACGTATGAGTAACAAAAGATTAGCGGATTTCTCGCAATGTATGGCTATGCATCGTGCATTGTCATGTGCCAAAGAAGAATATGCCAACTCCATTCGATTGACAACAATCGCAAAGCCAAGTAGAACTTCCACAATTCTCGATTTAGGAGGATTTCGACCATGACTATTAACGTGTTGCACATCAGCCATGTACTTTTGGGTGATCCAGGGCTTTCGCATTTACAACGGAATGGGATGGATTATCAATCAAAGGCGTTATTATCAACTCGGAGATCTTCAAAAACATTACGACCCTATTACTGGTACAAACACCGTGTAGAAGATTAACTTCTCTATCGATAATCGCATCGGCTTCAAAGGCCTTATGGGATGGCATTTGCGAAACTTAAAGAATTAAAGTTGCAATCAAAACGACAGTCGTATATGATCATCATCTAGCCAAATAATTTACCACGGAAGAATTTAGGGAATGAGAGTTGTTTGTTGAAGAAATGAAGTCATAAAATATTTATGTGGGGAGAAAGTAGTATTTGTTTTAAATAGTTATAGTTGAGAAATTAGGAAAATCAACTCATATTGGAAAGTTGAGTACATATGCGGGTATTTCACAACTTAGGTTTGAAAACTGATATTAGTAATTAGAGGGAAATAGTTACTAATGGGCTCAGATTGAATATTATAACAAAATAATGATACAATTTGAATATTTAGTACACTGGATGGGTGTTCAATTTTAGTATTAAGTTCCATTAGAGTTAAAAAAAAATGGCTATACGTAAAGTGATAAAGATATTAGTTGACTACAAGATTATTATTATCGACCTGACTAAGATTGAAAGTTGTCTTATGAAAATTGCTATCAAATGTTAAAAATTATGCATCTATTATTTGAAGGATTAAAGGTTTAAGGAATAAAACCATGAAAGTAAAATCATAGCAAATGCTTACTAGAACTGAACAAAAATTTTCAAGGACAAAATTCCTTTAAGGGGGGAAGGTTGCAACACCCGATTATTCGACTCGGGTTATATAGT
>JAODPA010023301.1:43583-77247 GCA_025585075.1 Nepenthes mirabilis | reverse complement strand
TATTTATTTACTTAGTATGTTTCATTTTGTAGTACCTTGCTGAATTAGTAAGCTCACACTTGCTATTTTTATTTTCCCCTCCCAGATGGTACTATTAAGCCAAAGCCTAATGAGATCTATAGAGATAAAGGATAGTTAGAAGATTGTTGGATCATGAAGATAAGAAGATGCATATTATGGTATGTAAATTAACCTTATGACGTAGAGAACTTCCGCAAAATTGAGTAAGGACATAAATATGCTTCCGCAGATTAATTTTAGGCACCTAGATGACATCTCTCATTTGACTCACTGTGGTAGTTGAGGTTTTAATATGATATTCGATGTAATCCTGTGTATACATTTGATGGTTGATGTCCATATTATAAAAGGAATATCTACTAAAATAAAATTAATGGCTAGAAATTTTTTGCATTAGTTTTATATGTTATTAACAAAGGGTCTTAAAAGATTTGGACCTGCTCCGTTACATTATCCCTCAAAAACTATTTTTTCATAGTTCGTTTTAATGACGACAGATCCCTTCTAAGACAAACGTCTCACAAACGCTATAATTCTAGAGGAATACTTGTCGGATCGCACATCAGATTCAGTTAAATACAAGAAAACTATACCCCTTCACAACATTAATCAGTCTTCCCATTTAGTCACTACTTAAAGTATAACGGATTCAAAATCGTGCCATCAAAGATGCCATATGCTCAACGAGACATTTTTTCAGACTAAAGTCGTGTTCCTTTTTCGATCGGGAGCTCGATTAACAATTGTTCTCAATCCATGATACAATTTTCAAGTGGAGTACATATTTTCTACGTTCATTTGAACCCATCAATGAGATCATCTCAATATGAACCCAAATATGGCTGAAAGATCCAACCCATAAAATTTATGAAATGCCAACGGACCTACAAAACCCAAACGGTGTTTCCGAACTTCGTAGCAGCCATATCCTCACCCAAATGTTGCCACGGGGACAATTTTCAATTATCCACAATCAACACACTATGGATACAGGTCGATCTTAAAAATTACCTATCCATTCATTGTTACCGCTTATTGATTGATTAATCTTTTGAGTAACCAATTGTCCAATCATCCACAAATAACCTCATTAGTTAATCTTACTTCCCTAAAGGCTCTAAGGTATTCACAACAGCACCTAACCAAAGCTCCTTCAATTCCATATGAAATCCTCAAAAGTTAGTGTTGATTCCCACATAAATTTAAGTTACCTATCAAGGATGAATCAGCCTGATCTTTCTTTCGGAGAATATCCTCATGACTTACACAGCTAAATTCCTTAGTGACCCCAAATGTCTTCAAGGGATGGTCTCTTTTGCTTAATAATTTAGACACATATCTCCATCATGGCTTGTAGACACCACAACTCTAATTTCCTTATACCCAACTCCTCCATCATGTGGTTGACCATCTCCACATGTTAACCTTCATCTAGGTGGTCCGACATAATTAACGGATCATGATTTAGCCCTAACTCAAGAGAACACCGTAACTTAATTAAGAAACTAACTAGGATCCCACAACGAGACAATTACTTCTACTTATTGATCTTGGCTTAATTCTAACCTAAGTCATTAAACTAAAATAAGTAGGGCTTTCCAATCTAATCTAATCATCTTACACTTTCATATACTTAATTGATCAATCTTACTCTAACCTATAATTTCACATAATATTCAAATCAATCTAAGGCATCTCTTTTCTCTACTACCATTTATGACGGAATGAGTTATTTTTTCTAATAACCTCCGTCAACAATCACATAAAATTAATACGCATAATTTGAATAGCATAAAATTTCTATAGAAAAATCAGGCAGATTTTTCTCTAAAAGAAGACAAAAACCATACATGAAAACCTGATAAATCAACCTGTATAAGCATATAAATATTCAGACATTAATATTCAACCACAACACATACACAGGTCCAGCAAATGTCATATCATCTATAACTCAAACACAATATCTCTACTACTATATTAGATCTAAATAGAGATATCATCTAGGCCTAAATAAATCAAAATTCTAAATGAATACGGATGCAAAACTAGATCCATAAATAACCTATAGAAGCATAACAATAATCCATAATAATAATAATAAACATGCCACAATCAATACATAGCATTAACCTAACTTGACTACGTATATTTCGATACATTAAACATATCCAAAACTCTAAGCCTCCAATGTCCAGCAAATCTTCTCTAGCAAAATCTCTCTCCTTACTCTATCTAATGGGGCGTTAGCTTATAGATCTCATCTGGAAGGAAGAAGAAGTAATGGTGAAATAATAACTCAGCAAATGTAATCATATTCAAGCAGTAAATAATATAAGCAAATCTAAGCAGAAAGGAATATATGAACATAAACTTGGTTAGACATATTTGGAATACAATTTACTTCTTTTCTTTGGGACATAATTATAGCGAAATTATTCATCTTTACGGATTCGAGCCAGTAGATCCTACCAACTAAGAGAGTGAATAATCAAGGATAAATTATGTTCACTCCACATAATCCAAAGGCCAAAAGTTAAAAGTTATTATTTTCCACAATTTACATCCCTTCTCTGGCAAGATAATTTCTGTCCTCCAAAAGTAACACTTAGAAAAAGGGCAATCCACATATCACTCCATGAACGGAGTCATCATCGATTACCACCATAACGTTCGAAGGCATGTCAATAGTATCACTCACTATAACATACGACCAGGATAATTTCTTAAGTCTCCACTGTCATACTAGTGACATGCTTTGGAACATTATCCATCAAAACATAAATCTGGGTATTAACTTCATAATTACTTATTCTTTTGAGGGAGGACCCACCAAACTTATTTCACAAATATCTCAATCTGGGAGATCAAATCTATCAAGTTCCCAAATGTGAATTTTCCCTCCAATTATTCATATGCTTATTATCTTGCATACGGATTTAAGTCTTTTCATTATTTAACTTATGTACGAATATCATATGCATAGAGAAGGTTTAGAATTCTTACCATTGAAAAGCAGATCGACTTAAAGTGGCTTTCGGATACAAATTTCTTTCATAATTGCATATATCAAACCTTCCAAATTATATGATTGAACTTATACAAATATACATATCACTTAATTAATAATTGAACAAGGGAAAATTATACAATATACCATTTGATGTCTTCGAGTAAACAGTACCCGCATGAACAGTGCATCTGAACAGTGTTCGGATACATATATCAATTAATTCTTAAAATTTCAGACATCCAGCAGGTGTATTATCAAATTCAAGGTATGAGTAAACATGATTCTAAGTTAATTTATGCATCAAACTCCAAATCAAAGCTTAAGCGGGGTCCAGGCATGGGTTAGGGTCCCCTCAAACAAATTTCCACATAAAATCATAAATTCGGATACCCAGTCAATAAATTAACAAGCCCAAATAATTGGTAATCATATTCTAGTCTCAAATTAAGCAAAAGCCCCAAGAAATAGTGGGTAAATCGTCTGGGGGTGGGATTAGGATTTTCTTGTCCAAAATTGATCAAAATTACAAATTTTGGGCATGGGATTCACATATATGCATACTTGGGTCTTAGGAACTATAAAATATAAACCTAATTGAGTATCAGAATGAGGGTACCCAAAAAAATGAGACAAAAGTGTAAGAAAATAAAAGAGGAGGGTATAAATGCACTTGCCTCATCCCAGTCTATCACCTTTTTAACTAGCACTCGAACGGATTTGGACTCATGGGCCTCCATCTCCTCCTCTCTCTGGCTCCTCCTCTCTCTCTCTCTCTAAACCCAAAATGGCTGGAAAAATAACGTGGGCGAAACCCTCGCGTAAATAAATACCCTGACTGGCGTTCGAGCACCAATTTGGCTGTGATCGGGCATCCCATTCTGTTTTTCACACCCGAGTGGCACCTCAGGCGTTGGTTGGGCGTAGGTCAGGCCCGCATCGAGCCTGTAGCATCCCAACTTCGCGTTTTTACCGTCTGGGACCCGTTTTGACCATTCTAACCCAATTTTTTACTTCTTTGGATCCTAATTTTGATTATATAACCTTAATAAGTCATAATTATCATAATTTAAAATCCAAAATCTTATTTACAGATTAACATTTTATGGTTTTACAACTTCGGTTCCCAATTTACCAATTTTCGATCTTTGAGCTTTTTTAATCTGACTCCTCCTATATCCCTTGACCTTAATTCACCTATTTTAACTTAATTACTCATCTTTTATTATATTTCGAGAACCAGTACCCTTATAGAGCCCAACTTCCTCTTAATTATCATATTGTGAAACTCGGGTCATCACAATACTTTCTTGTTATGCCGTGTTTCCCTTCTATTTTTATGCCAAGTTTCATATTTTAATTAGTTGGTTTAATTAGTTAACAAGATTAAGAAAATTTGGTAGAAACTGGGTCCGCTCCCCATAGAGTTGTACCCCATTTTTCTTTCTCCTTCTTTCTTCCTTCTTCATTTTTTAAAATTTAAAATTTTGACTAAGTTTGGGATGTGCCATGTGTGCCGTGTGGACACAACTTAATTTCTTATTTTTATTTTTTAATTTTTAACTAAGTATAATTTGGTTATGGTGCTAAAATTGGGTTAAGTGTTTGGTTGGCACTTCCTATTCTCCATTATACTTCAAAAAATTTAAGCATATAAATTTTCTAGTGGCTTATGGGACTCTTAGACTAATATAATTTAGTTATAAATTTTGTTATACTACTAATTGGATGATTCGGTAACTTTTTGGCTGTTCTCATATCGACTGTACTACTAATTTTATCAACCGAAACTAAATTGGTTATGAAATTGAGTTTATTGATTAAATTTTATACTATTGTGGCATCTGAAGTTAAATCTTACATTTTTAAAGTTATGGTATAATTATTGAAATAAGTGTATTTATGAAATTTTAATCCTTACAATCAAAGTGGTCCATCTCCCCTCAAGGTATTGCTTCATAAAGTCTTTTATTCCATGATTGTGCTTTTCATCGTTGTTCTTAGCTAACCATTTTGTTTCACTTGGCAGGTGCAGGAAGTGCTTCACATGATGGCGGAGGCTTTGCCTTGTCTAGATGTTGAGATCTCTCACCTATCTAAGTCAAATGTGGATCCTGCCATGCTTGAAGAAATGGAGGGTTGAGTGAATACTGCCATTGTCGAGGCTTTATAGAGTTAAGAGTGGGTCATTAACCTCGACTGAGTGCTATCCGAGTCTAAAGCGAGATCTCAAGAGCTCTCGGAGAAAAAATCTCAGGCTCTAGATCGAATCGGCTCGCTCAAGGACACACTTCAAGAGGTTGAGCAACAACTTATTCGTCTCTGGGACAAGTGCGCCCAACTCGAAGGAGAGCTGAGGACACGATTCTATCCAAAGGAAGTTGGTCACATGCTATGCAATAGGTTCTAGGACAGCATTCGTCACTGCAGACGGATCACGTCCTTGGTGGTTTTGGACTTTCCTATTGGTTTCTTTTATCCAAGGAACGCTAGTGCTCAACGTCAATCTGACTTGATTGACTTCCCGAAGATAGGAGGGGAGCCTTCACCACATTCAATGGGGGGCTCCTAGCCATAGGATTGTTGTCTATTCAAGTCATAGGCACAGGCAGTATTTTGTAACCACTAGGTGGACTCTCCTCATTGTACATGTTAATTCTTCAATAAAGCAGTTAGATTGTTTGAATCATTGTCACTGATATCTTCAAATTTGTGTTGAATCTTCTCGTTCAACATTTGTCTTGTTTTCCGACTAAACATTAATGTTGTCATGGCCTGGCTTGGTTGGATGCATTTGTCCGGTTGTGCTTGCTCTTGCAAGAGGTGGTCATAACATTAGGGGAGCGACTTTAAGGTCGACTAGGTTTGGTCGACATAGTCACTAGGATTTGGTAGAGTTTAGACTATCGCCTGCACTTAATATATGGTGCTCATCCTCATTGGGGGAAGTTGTCGCACTTGTGCGTTGGGTTCTAGTCCATCGATCGTCGCTGACCGATAGTGCTCATCTCTATTGGAGGGCGTTGATGCATAGATACTAAAAAGCCCCCAAAGGTTTTATTCCGTTGTGGCCGCTTTTCCGGGGAGGTTCAACTTTCATTCGCAAGCCCCCCAGGCTATGATATTCGACCTCGTTCAAGCCACTCAATCGTGAGGACAGAGGTTTAGCTTTTGACACCTTTAGGCCGCTCGAGTTATGGGGTCTTGGTTTTGACTAGTCTTTAGTAGGTCAATCCATAGGTGAAGTAGTTCACCTGACTTAATGGTAGTCTAAGCATTTGAATTGATGCAATCATACGAGCATTCAAATGATCAACACAACAAATCAAATAAACAATCATCTTTTTAAGTTAAACTTGTTTACATTACACAAGTAGCTCGCATGGTATGCATTAGACTTACCTATGCTCGACAAGGGTTTATTGATAATATTTTTTGAGGTGGACGGCATTACATGTCCTTGGGACCAGTTTTTCATTCTAGGTGCATAGTTTGTATGCACCATTTTGAAGAATCGCTGATATTAGGAATGGTATCTCCCAATTAGGAGATAGCTTGTTCCTATTAATGGTTTTACCAATTGCCTCTACACTCCATAGAAATAGGTCCTCCACCTCAAACATACATGTTTTTACATTTTTATTATAATATCAAACAATCCATTGCTGATAAGCCATTGTATATAGCCTTGTTACGTCTCGAGCTTCTTTGAGCAAGTCGAGATACTCTTTGAGTTGTTGGGAATTGTTTTGTGGGTTGAAATTTTTGACCCGAAGGTTGGGCAGACCGATTTCTATTAGAATGACCGCTTCAGTCCCGTAACAACAATCGAAGGGTGTCTATCGTGTTAGTTCTCTCAATGTCATCTTATACAATCACAGCATGAAAGGTAGCTCATCCACCTAGGAGCCCTCAGCATCCTTTAGCTTTGTTTCAATTTATGTAATAGAGTTCAATTAGTTACTTTCACTTGCCCGTTCACTTGTGAGTAGGTGACAAAAGTATAAACCATTCGGATTCACAAGCTTATGTAATACTTGGTAAACCTTTTGTCAGTAAATTAGGTTCTATTATTGATTACTACGATATCAAAAATTTTGAATTAGCATATGATACTCTACCAAACAAACTCCGTGGTATTTTGCTCAGTGATCCATGCTAGCAGGGAAGTCTCCACTCATTTCGTGAAGTAGTTGATTCTAACGATGACAAACTTCCTTTGCTCAGATGCAATTGGCAATGGGTCTAGAATGTTGAGTCCCACTGTGCAAACGGCTAAGGTAATTGTAAGGTCTGTAATTCCGGCCACACATTTCGTGAAGTAGTTGATTCTAACGATGACAAAATTCCTTTGCTCAGATGCAATTGGCAATGGGTCTAGAATGTTGAGTCCCACTGTGCAAACGGCTAAGGTAATTGTAAGGTCTGTAATTCCGGCCACACATTTCGTGAAGTAGTTGATTCTAACGATGACAAACTTCCTTTGCTCAGATGCAATTGGCAATGGGTCTAGAATGTTGAGTCCCACTGTGCAAATGGCTAAGGTAATTGTAAGGTCTGTAATTCCGTATGTGGCCGATGTGGAATGTTACCATAAATTACTTACTAAAAAAAGAATGTTACCATAAATCTAACCATTTTTGTACTTTTTTATGAATTTCATGTTGTCTTTCTTCATCGTTAGCAAGTAATATCCTTTCCACATGATCTCAAATGCTAAATTCTTACCCCCAATGTGCAATCCATAAATCCCGAGATAGACTTTTCTTAGCACATATTCAGCTTCTTCTAGTGTGAAACACCTCATATAACGGATGGAATAACCTCATCAGTATAATTGAGACAGACCGTATTTTCTACCAAAAAACTGGCAGAGTTTTGACAAAAAAATGGCCGACAAATAAATATAAAACTTGTAAACATCCTGTTAACAAATATAATAGCCACAACATCTCAACACAGGATCCCAAATGCCACAACTATCATATGGCACCAACGTTATAACTCCGGGTATGATGTTGGCTCAAATAAGATGCCACTAGGTTCCCAAAACTAACCATACAGACCTACGGAAGCAATACATCCGTAATAGTACAGTGGGAGCTAAACTACATGTACATTATCAGACATACAATTACATTAATATACAAATTCTTCATAATTCTATACAAAAGTACCACAGAAGGGTATAATGACCATAAAACTAAGCCCTCAAAGCTATCCTCTGAGATCTTCATGCTTAGTTGACTTTCATTCTTCTACCCCGCCCTATCAAGTATAAGCTCATACTGATCCGGAGGTAAGGAAAGCAGTAAGGGTGAGCCAAATATTTAGCAAGTACAATATAAATAAAGACAATAACAATATATTTAAAACGGGACAGGAAAGGGGATATGAGCATGATATATGATGCATAATATGAAATGTGAACAAATGTATTTTTGGAATATACATAATTTTTCATAATTTATCTTTCTTCTCTTAGGGTTCTTTAACTTGTATAAATTTTTTTATCTTTGTGAATCAGGCTCAGTAGGCCTTACAAGCTAACGGTGCGAGAGAACGAGGAAAAGAATATGTATACTTTCACATATTCTAAGGCACAACCCATGCCGTTCAACATCCCGTGATGAGCAGTATACCTTTAACCCGATATACGGGGTCATATCACATATGCCACCATGTCCCCCGTGGCCTAAAGGCAACCATTGTTCTTCCACAGTAATATTTTAAAGTATGCCAAGGAATATCATCCGCTACAATACACGGCTAGAATAATCATTGAGTTTTCACTATAATATTAAGGGCATGCAAGGGGTTACTGCCCACTGAAATCTAAATCCATGGTTCAGATTTCATAATTTTTTATTCTTTGATGGAAAGTCTACCAAACTTATTTCACATAATTTTTACATTGGGAGAACGAATCATACACATATCAAATTGTGGCATTTTCTTCATATTCTTACATATCTTCCTTAATTCTTATATACATATATGGATAATCATTTCTTGTAGTTTTAAATCTTCACGTGACTTTAAATATATGCATAGTTTAATATGATGATTTGGAACAATTAGGAAATCCTTACCACATCGGCCAAATGTAACTTTAGAGCTTTCGAACGATGATTCCTTCACAAACGGTTCACAATAATAATTTCAGAATATACAATTGAGCATGTGTAAATATATATAACTTAAATAACAATTAAACAATGGGGAATCATGCAAAAATTGCTCAATTGTCTCGGATGACCAGTGCCCATGTGGGTGAACAGTACCCACAGGGGTGACGGTGTGCCATATGGGCAAAAATAGACACCCAACTGGAAATTATCCACTTTCAAAACATGGGTTCTCATTATTTGATGTTAAAACATGTATAAAACTCAAATTAACATGTTAAACATGGTCCATGCATGGGTTAGGGTTTCGGAGAATGAAATTCCACATAAAACCACCAAATCGGATACTCAATCGATAAATTAATATACACAAGTTATGGGTAGTGATATTCTAGACCCAATTTAAGCAAAAGTCTCAAAAATCCGTGGGTAAAAACGTCCGAGAATGGGGTTAGGGTTTTGAGTGTGAAAAATTGATCAAAACTAGGAAATTGGACGTGAAATTCACGTATATGCATGCTCAAGTCATGGATAATATATAATATAACTTTAATCAGATATCGAAATAAGGATACCCAAAGAAAACGGAACAAAAGAGCAACAAAATAAAAGAAGAGGGTATAGGTACACTTATCTCAACCCGATCTGTCACTTCTCCAACTAGCTAGAACTTGGAATTAGACTCGGAAGCTACGAATACCTCCTTCTCTCTCTTCTCCCTCCCTTTCTCTCTCTCTCTCTATCTTATTTCTCCTCCAAGCCACATAAATGCAAAAAAATAGAACCCTTGGCCATCAAATCCTCGGGCTGGCGCTCGGCACAAAGTAGACGTTGCATGCCTGGGTTCAGCGCCCACCCCAGGCACTGGCCCACTGGAATTGGTGCCTACCGCAACCCTCGAGCACCGAACAAGTGCTAGCCTACTGGATGCAGCATCCAGCAGGCGGCTGCCTGGTTCCGCCTTCGGATTTAAGGTTCCCGCATATCTTAAGCCTAATTTTCGATCATCCTAACTTAATACATTGCAGTTATCATAATTTAAAACCCGAATCTTATTTACTAATAGACATTTCGATGCTTATAACATTGGTTCCCAATTCTCCCAATTTCGGGTATTCGGGCCTCTCGATCCAATTTCTTCCGAGTTTTTGGATCTCGATTCACTTATTTTAATTTAATGACTCCTACTTACTAGATCTTAAAAATTGGTATCTTACAATAATCTTCCATCCATGATGGTGTACCAGCCTGCCGTCCTTTTGATGCACTTGACGTCATATGGGTTTTCCAATATAAGGCCTTCAATTAGGAACCATCTGTATAATGTTATCCAATTCTCACCATTTAAGATTTGAAACATCCCTTGTTTTAGGTCTTGCATGCTTGAGGTTGTAAAAACTTCCCATATGCCTCTGGTGTATTGCTCTGGATTTTCGATAGTTGCCACTTTTATGAGTTGATTCACCTTCTAGTTGTTTTTCCTTAAGATGTAAAGTATCTCTACCCTATCGAATGTCTTGATCAAGCCCTTCACTCTAGCAAGATATCTCACAAGTAATGGGCTAGACGTGATGAAATTTTCGATAACTTGGTTAACGATCAGTTCCAAGTCGCTATAGATCATGAGATTTTTTGTGGAGCATTCTTTTTCCAGCATGAGCCAAGCTTGTAAGGTTTCGTACTTAGTAACATTATTGGTGGTTGGAAATTTGAAGATCAGTGAATACTTTATCTCCGACCTGTCCGGAGTATTTAGGATGACTCCTAGTTTGCCTCCTACTTGGGTCAATGACCTGTCCACGTGCAAGATCCATACCAGAGCTTCTTCTTGCTAATGGGTGTCTTCATTGATATTGATAGCATCTAGAATTGGCATTATTATTTTGACTATAAAATCTGCAAGGGCTTAACCTTAATAGTTGACTGCGATTGAAACTCTACGTAAAACTCGCCTAATTTGATGGTTCATTTGATTAGTCATCTATACATGTCAGGTCTCTTTAGGATCCCTTTTAATGGCGAGTCTGTCAGGACAACGATCTTGTGGATCTTGCAGTATGGTTATGACCTCCTGGTTGAGTAGACTAGCGCTAGAGCGATCCTTTTGGTGTGCGAGTAATGAGTCTTTGCATCTATCAGGATCTTACTGACATAGTAAACCGATCATTATACCTTGGACTCTTTCCTGATTAGAACCGAACTTACTGTGTTTGATATCGTAAGGTAAAGATATAACTTCTCTTCTTTCAAAGAGGATAAGAGAGGTGGATGGGCAAGGTATTCCTTTATCTCTTAGAATGCTGCCTGGTAGTCGGCTATTCATTAAAAACCACTCACCTTTGTTCCTCACAAAGTCTTGACGAAGGGGGGCTATTTCTCTACAAACTTGGCTTAGAACCAAGATAGTGCCTTGAGCCACCTGATGAGTCTTTGAACTTCTTTCGTGGATCAAGGCGGGTTCATGTTTGTGATGGCCTTTATCTTCTCAGGGTTCACTTTGATTCCTCGGTGAGACACGATAAAACTTATGAACTTTCCAAAAGTCACTTCAAATCCACACCTGGCAGAGTTCAGCTTCATCTGGTGTGCCTAGAGCGCCTCGAAAGTTTCTTCAAGATCGTGAACATGGTCGTCGGCTACTATACTTTTGATGAGTATGTCATCCACATATACTTCCATATTGCGATCGATCTGTACCTTAAACATTTTGTTGACGAGCCTTTGGTACGTGTCTCTAGCATTTTTAAACCAAAGGGTATGATTTAATAACAATATATCCCTTAGTCTGTCATGAAGGATGTGTATTCTTTGTCATCGAAACTCATCTGGATTTGGTTGTAACCTAAATAGGCATCCATGAGACGTAACAGTACATGTTTAAATGTTGAGTCTACCAACAGATCGATTCTTGACAATAGAAAACTATCTTTTAGGCATGCTTTTTTCACATTGATGAAGTAGATGTACATTCACCATTTTCCATTACTCTTTTTGATGAGTACTACATTCAATAACCAGTTCAGTTACTAAACTTCCCTTATAAAACTTGCCTCGTGTAGCTTCTTGAATTCTTCCCTCATGGTGATCAACTTTTCGATAGAATGGTTTCTCTGTTTCTATTTGAGGGGCATATATCAGGATTGAGGTTGAATTTGTGACCCATTACCTTGATGAATATCCCTAACATATCAGTGAAAGTCCATACAAATACATCAAAGTTTCATCGGAGGAAAGTCATCAACTACTCACGCATGTGACCTAGCAGTGTGCTTCTAAGCTAACACATTTATCTAGCTCGTTTGGGTCCAGAGGGATTTGGTCGGTCGATTTACTAGGCAGCTTTTGCTGTAGTATTGCTTTGTCTCGAAGATTGAAGTCTTAGATCGGCTAATCAGGAATCGCCTAATTGACCTAGGATAGGAAGCATGTCCAGCTGGTGACTTGGTCACCTAGGACTTCACTGATACTGCATGTTGTTATAAACTTTATTTTTAGATAAGGGATCGACATTACTGCGTCGAAGGTGACTAAGTAGCACTGTCCTAGAACGGTGTTATAGACTGAGGGTAAGTTGACTACCAAGAACGTGAGTATATGGGATACCGTGTTTGAATACATCCCTAGTGTGACCTCCAATTGAATGGTCCCCTGGATCGAAATATATTTGTTGTCTAATCTGTATAAAGGTCCCTTAACTGGCTTCATTTGATCCTTTTTTAGTCTGAGCTTAAAATAGGTATTCAGATATAATATATTTTTTGAACTTTCATTATTAATAAAAACTCATCTCAATTGATGGTTAAGCATACCATCTGAGATGAATGTGGATACAGCGAGAAGGTTAGAATGGAGAGTTATTACGTGTATCATATCATCATTACTAAAACTAATGATAACATTCCTAACTCCTACTCTCTGTCTTTGTTGCTAGGAGCCTTACTTGGGAGGGCCATAGAGTTGCTCCCAAATGGTTCGGTGGACACCATGTTGACAACTTCAACTACAATCTGGTTGCATGGCTGCTCGTACTAGTCAAGCTCATCATCATTTGCTCTCCCGGTTGCTTGCCCCAAGTCTCATAGGAACTTGTTAAGGTGCCCTTTCCAGATGAGGGTGTTGATTCCTTTTTGTAGCGTTTGACAATCCTCGATGCCGTGACCCAAAAATCAATGGTAAAAATAATACTTAGATTGATCTCCTTCTTTCGAGTTCTTGGGCTGCTTAGGCTACTTTAAAAACTTCTCATCCCTGATCTGCATGAGGAGATTCATCTGAATGTCGTTTAGGAGAGTCAGGTTTAGCTGCCTAAAATCTCGGCATATACTTGGCTCCACCCTTAGCTACTTCCTCAAATCTCGGGTGCTAGAACTATCTCCATTCCTCTTCTTCCTGTTTGTCAATCCTGCGTGGTGGCCTAGATGCTTCAGCTTTTTTGCTTCGTTGGCCTTCTTGGTGGCGATATAGGCACGGGTGATGGTCTTCGTCTCAAGAAAAATTTTGGGCTTTTGTTAGACCCAATGCTTGAAGAAATCACTCGATTATACAGTCATCATAAAGGAGCACAGTTTCACCTCATCAGTGAGTGAGCATGGGTATCCTGTGGGCCTCTGCATTGAATCATGCTAGAAAGTGACTCAAGCTTTCATTTGGCCCTGGCTAGATGCGGATAAGGTGCCATGATTGCTTCTCCTCCCTGTAGTTGGAGGTAAACTATGACAAAAATTTGTCTACCAACTCCTAGAAGGTTTTGATTGAATTAAGTTGCAATCGGTAAAACTAAATCCACGTATTTGCCTTTAGAGTTAAAGGAAAGTAGAAACACAAAGCTATGTCATCTAGACCTTGGAACCCTAGCAGTGTGCATAAGTAATCCAGATGGTCTATCGGATCAGAACTTCTATTATAGGGTTTCAAGTTTGGCATTCTAAACTTACAGGGAAGCTGTTGCATCTGAATCTCCTTGGTGAGCCGTGACCTTGCTAGGTCGATAGAGTGTCTGTCAATGGTTTCTCTGAACAACCGTTGCTTAATATTCAGTATCCTCTCTTCCACTTGGAAGGAGGATGCAATCCTCTTTGTATTAAGGAAGGTCCTCAACTCCAATTGGTTTAGAGAGATGTGTTGGACCGGGCGGTTGTGGACCCTCCTTGGCTAGATGTTGCAAGAGGCTCCTTCTCGAGATTAAGGCCTCCGGTTGTCTCAGGAGTAATGAGGATTCCATTGATCTAGGCTTTCGTCTTGTCCCCCAAGACTTAGTTAGCCTTCCTACAGTGTTTTGGCCCCATCACTCGTTACCACTCGAGCCTCGAGGTCATCAGACCATTGGACCTCCCTCTTGGTGGGCTGCCTCTTCCTCCGGCTCCTCCTCTTGGATGCAAAGGTCTACGAGTTAGAGATGATGGGGCCCCCAGGGATTATTTCTCCAAATGGATACATATATTTTGGAGCAGTTTTGTCATGGTGTCCATCCTAGTGGCGATTGAGTCTATTCTGGTGGCCGATAAGGCATTTCCATGGCTATCCATGGAGGGATCGTCACCATAAGAAATGACGTCTCTGGCTATTGCGCTCGCTTGAACCCTAGTGTTCATCATGTTTGCTTTCCCCAGTAGCGTAGTTAGACTTTTCATCATTTCTCACAGACGACGCCAATGATGTGTTCCTAAATCTAAATTATTGAACGAATTAGGGAGTTACCGTATTTGGATATCTGACTGAAAGCAACTCCAGTCTTCATGACTTATAACCTGGATCCTATATACCACAATAGACAAAAAAGAGATCAAAGGATACGGGACTCTCTCCCTAATATATCCTTCAATATTTAAATCTATAATCTTTCCACTTGGTCAAGAAAGATAAGAGGGTGAGAATAAAATCTATAGATGCAAGGATGTTCAGAAATTAAGTGTAATATAGAGGATTGGGTTCTATTAATGCACTTAATGGGTGAGCAGCTTTCTGTGCGGGAATCGTACTCGTAGAAGAGTGGCTTCTTGAGAAAGAGAGAGAGAGAGAGAGAGAGGCACTCGTTGGAGTGTGGCATCTTGAGAGGATCGTATCCATAGGAGAGTGGCTTTGTCAAAGAGAGAGGACCGCACTTAAGACATCTGAATACCTAAGTTTTACTTAATTGATCCCCCTTTCATGTGTAGGAAAGGGCATATTTATAGAGTAAGTGCCAGTTAGCCATTCTCAAGCTTCACGATTTTGCAATTGTGAGTGGCCGATATTATGACTCTACAGTTGTAGGCTGTAGACACTACGACTCTACTGTTGTGGGCGGCAAATACTATGGCCCTGTACTTCTAAGGGAGCTACTATCGTACTTCCACCACCAGCGCTCAGTGTTTCAATAATTAGGAGGGTGGTAGACTTGTGACAACCGCCTATAGCTATTGTCCTTACAATTATGAGGAACCACACACTGGTAGTGATCACATGGGCTTGTTCGTTGAGTTGTCGCTTACTGAGTTGTATCTGTGGGAACCATGCAATGATCAACCCTAATGGCCCACATATTGCTAGACAATTTCAAGTCGAGCTACTTGGGCGCACTACTATGTATTCTGGTTCTTAGGCATGGAGGAACTCCCGTTGGGTTGCCGCTTCCTAGACCCTTCTTCCATCTACAATCTGGATTCTAGGCTGGCCCATCGAAGACCGTACCCATTACAACTTACTCGTATAGTATGCATAAGATCCGATATCTCTCACTAATATCCAACCATTATCATGATACGATAGTAACACAGATATAATCATCCCACCATAATTAATATGACCCCAACATCCACTAGAATATGGATATTAGTTCCGAAAAACTGCGAATATATTAAAATGCCACAAGTTCTTTATTCTTTGATATCATAATATTTTTTATATAATTTTCTCAACCATATTCTTAGTCATAAGTCAAAAGAAGCAAATTTCAATATTCAGAATAAGCATCAATAATGAAAATCGAAATCTAAGAAAATAGGACCACTCCAAAACTCTAACAATCATATGTGAGTTTAGTGTTCGAGTGCTGACTCACACATCATAGGACAAAAACTAGTGTTCAAATACCAGTTGCACACCAATCAAACATCAACACAGTAGAAACTTTTATTCTATTTTCAAATGAGTAATAGTCCAACAAATTTAGAAAGGAGCGATTAAAACTTGCACAATATTTAGTCTAAGAATAAAAAATAACAAGCATATATCATTAAAACCAATAGATTTTTTTTTTCCAAATTTGTACAAAAGTAAAAATTGAACAAAACTGTCTTAATAAACACTTGGCATTTGAATACTAAATGGATTGCCAGAATAGAAATAGAAAAAAAATAGCTTCAAATTCGAACAATTCTTAAATATTTTCTAAGGATAAGATAAGTAATTGTATTATCTATTAATAAACTTGAATAATAATCTTCCCTCTCTATTGATTTTTCTTTTACTTCTCATCTGATCGCTGGTCAAACAAGGATTGAATCTTCCAGCCCAACAGTCCTCCCTTTAGATTGTAGCCTCCTTTCCCAAACCTCCCTCTTGATTTCGTTTACCTAGGGGTATCCTATGCTTCAGCTTTTTTTCCCCTTTCCATTGCCGAGCCCCCCTTCTCTAACATAACCTTTCTTCAATAATCTTCCATTAGATCCACCACTCAGTATCCTAGAAATTTCATGTAACTCACTAATGCACTTATCCATCGAACCAAATGGATTATCAATTTACCAAACTTTTCCTCCCTCACCGGTCACCCAAGCTCAATTTAGAGTTCCTACGGCATACAAAATTAACACTAAAAAATGATCACTAATGCACTTATCCATCGAACCAAATGGATTATCAATTTACCAAACTTTTCCTCCCTCACCGGTCACCCAAGCTCAATTTAGAGTTCCTACGGCATACAAAATTAACACTAAAAAATGACCAAAATCCCTTCTTTCGGCCAATTAACTATCTTCTTAGTCCACATGTTCCAAATTCACACATATAGATATCAAACACACATATCATATTAACATAATATAACTGAAATATCTGGGAAAGAAAATACGATTTTTGAAGAAAATTCTTATAGAATCTATTAACGCAATTGCATTTCAAGCTCCCCTTCTTCCATTTTGTCGCTAAATTTTAGGAATTTCATCCATCTCTTGTTGGCATGTAGTTATCATTCTTTTTTTGTGATTTGGTTTTCGCATGGTTAAGTTCTTCCCAATTTTACAAAATTTTGAAGATTTGACCCCAGTTTCTACAATTGCTTCCTAAAATTTTGAAATCAGTGAAGCAGCCATTTTGCATGTACAAGTTATTGATCAAATTTATGACAAACCCTGCTCCTTCTCCGGTGTCTGCCACCCCTGTCCGTCCCCCACTCTCCCCAGTCTCCTCTCCACTGAACACCGACGATCCCTCTGTAAACCCTCCTTTGAACCCACCTTCAATTAGGTCCCCGGATCCCGTTTCGTTTTCGCTCACGGAGCTCGCCACCGAAAAATCTGGCGATGTCCTTGCCCCCCTCCCCCACTCATGGATCGATGTAGTCAAGAATGACGGTTCTGGGTGTAGCCCAGAACTGCAGTTCTTCCCTCAACAGTCTTCTACGTCCTCTGATGGCGCACTGTCTCCTCCGCCAGAGGTAATCGAGTAAGGAAACATCTATTGGGGCCATACCCTAGTAGGCTATTTCCTCAATTCACCCCCCCACTTCACGGTTGTTAAGACAATTGCCATGAAGCTTTGAGCTCGATTCGGTCTCAAGCAAGCCGCCGGCAACGAAGGAGGATTTTTTTTCTTTCGTTTCCCATCTGAAGAAATGATGAAGAAATGTTTGTGCGCTGGCCCATGGGTATTTTCTAGCAAAGCAATCTTTCTCAAACGATGGAAGCCAGGAATGGATTTGTCCAAAGAAGAACACAAACGTTTTCCAATCTGGATTAAAATTTCGAACATTCCGCTCGAACTGTGGTCTCCCGATGGACTTAGCTGGTTAGCTAGTGCGGTTGGTATCCCTCTTCAGATTGATCCCAAGACGGCTCGTATGGAGAATCTCTCCTTTGCTAAGATGTGTGTTGAAGTTGGTGTGGATGGGCCGTTCCCCAGCTCTATCGCTATTCAAACCTGCTCTGCTTCTGCTGAAATTGCTATGGTGAGTGTGGCATATAGCTGGAAGCCAACCCGTTGTCCTCGTTGCCAACAAATTGGTCATTTGGAGACAAGATGCCGGTCCAAGTCTGCTCCTGGTTCTTCTCATCCCAAGCAACTTGGTTCAACCCCTGACGCTCCTGTCCCCAGCGACATGTAAGGTATCCCGTTCCTATTGATGCAACTGGTCCTGTCCTTAATGTGGAGTCTAGTGACCAATTATCTATGCCTCTAACTGGTGCCGATGGTAACTCTGGTCAATTACCCTGTTTAGTGGTCGAGGATGCCCTGCCTCCCCCCCATCCGAATGCTGTTGATGGTTGTAGTGGTTGTTGCGTAAGTAATTCACCAAATGGGGCCGTTCCCACTGAACCAGGCCCCTCAAACATTGGTCTGGTTTCTCAGATTCCCATGAAGTTTTTTACCCGTTCCCCTGTTCTTGGCCCTCCCTCCTGTGATTTCTCTGTTTTGGAGTCAAAGGAAGACCCCGGATGCTTGGATGGCCCTTCCCTGGCCTCGGATGATGTCCTGACCCCGTTGGGATCCGGTGGAATTTCTGTTGCCCCAATCTTTTCTGCTAAGGAGATTTTTCGGCCTGTTAACCAGGGCCCTCCCCACTGCCAATTGGATTTGGTTGTTCCTGCAACCTCACCAGCTGAAAATGAACACCAAGAGTGCCATTTGGAGTCCTCCGGATGTTTGGATGATTCCCTTCATCCTCAGATGAAGGGCTCGGCTCCAAACTCCCCTGATTCCGGGATTGGTCATCACCACCTGGCGATGACGAAGATATGCTGTGCTCCAGCGTTGTGGGTGCAGGGGCTGTGATGTAATATTTTCCATTTCTATAGATTTTGTAGAACGTTGGCCTCCTTGAGGTTATTATGTACCTTTGGATGTACTAGATGCTCGGGATATGCCCCAACGGATTATGTTTTATCCCCAAGTCAAAATACTTGGCGATAAAATATCGATTTTGTAATTTTTTTCTCCCATTAATCTAAATTTCTTGCTTACCAAAAAAAAAAAAAAAACCACCTGGACCTGGATGAGTATTTACTTACTCCTTCCTCTATCAAGAGAATCTCTTTGAAATACTCCTCAAATTCCCCTTTGGTTGATGAATTGCCGGGTACTAAATCTGAATGGAAGATTTCTAAGTCAAGAAAAAAGAAAAAAGCGGCCTCTCGGAGAACCAAGGGCGTCTCTGGCTCTTAGGAACATGCTGCTGGGGCAAATGTTGTCTGGGTCTTGCTCATGGGACCCTGTTTTTTGAGTCTGCCATTCCCCACCCTTCTTTCAACCGAATAATGAGGGTGTTTTGCTTTCTGTTTGCAAAAGGGTTTGTTGCGGTGAGATGTTATGTTGTTGTTATTGTTGACTCTTGGCCGCTTCTCTGCTGTTGGTCTGTGAAGATACTGATTTTTTATGACGGTTCTGTCTTTAGCTGAACCTGCTGCCCTTGTGCCGTTTATAAGCTAATTATATTCTCTCTTTTTGGTCCTCCATATGACCTGTTGATGCTGCTGTTTGGTCGTAATCAAAGGAATGCAAACCAGATGCTTCTCCTCTTGCCTGGATTCTGGCCTGTAGTTATTCTATCGTGGGCTGATGTGTGCTGCTCCTGCATGTCCCACTACATTTGCTGATAATGCAGAGTTGCTCTGCTCTGGTTCTGCTGCCAAAATGGGATTGCTGAAGCAGGAGTGCTCTGGACTGAGGTAGTTGGATTCAGTTGACAACGAATGGAGCCTGGTTGGCCTTGGAGGGCTACTGGATGAAGCATTCAGGCTGCTGATCGTATTGCGGTCCTGCCCAGTAGTGGGCTGATGTGCAATGAACCTGATGGGGAGCTGGGTTCGTGGGTTAATTAGTTCTGCCTGGTGCTGCTTGATGATTCCAGCTGCTGAAATTCTTGGGGTTTTCTTCTCCTCTCTTGCCCAGCTGATGCTGATGTGGTGGTTTGTAGTAGACACCCGTTAAAATGTAGATGCCATTGTCTTTTTGTGTGGACGTTTCTTATACTTACATGGATTGTGTGAGGAACTTTGTCTTGCCTTGGTGATGGGGGTTCCTCATGTTCTGGGACATGGGTGGGCTGTGTTACCCCCTTGCTGTACTGGTTTAAATACTGGTCTGATGCTGCTGCTTTTGGTAGCTCGTGATTGTGGGATTTCATGCTGAGGAAATACTGATGAGCTCGTGATGTTGTTGTTTGGTCAGACGGCAGTCTTGGGTGCTACTCCTGATGACATGCTGACCCACACAGCAGGCTGAGTGCATATTATTGTGTCTGGATGCTCCATGCCCCATGCTGTGCCACTTTGATTTGGTGCTGATGTTGGAATGGCAGTCGAAGGTTTTGTCTGCTGCTTCTCTGGGTTAGTTCCGTGATGCTCGAACCGGAACTATTGTTGGCCAGTTTGCTGGTTGGTAGTTTGCCGTCTTGCTGCTGCTGGTCCTATATGATTGATGATGAGCTTGATGCTGGAAATCTTGAATGCTATTGGTTTAGCCCAGTAGATGCCGTTTTGCCTCCTGCTTGTGTATCTTTGGGATGCATTTGGGTTGTTGGGAGCATACTTTTGTAAAATGACATGTTCATTTTCTTTATTTTGGTTGATCGCTCCACTTTGAGGTTTTTTTGTAGATTTATCTAATATAATTGTCGCTCGGGGTATGTTCCAGCGTTTTTTATTCTAACTCCAAGTCAAAGAACTTAGAGTTTCAACATTGTGCTTTGTAATTTTTTCTCCCATAAATCCAAAATACACACTTACCAAAAAAAAAAATTTATGACAAACCTCGGCAACCATATGAATGTTAGGTAATTTATTTCCTGAACATAATGAGATGATCTTCGTTTTGTGGGCCACTATAAGTAATCTTCCTTGTATTGGGGTTAGGTGCACTTTCTCCTAGTCCGATGTTAAAAATTCCATCGATTGTGACTGACAAACTGTGATTTATAATGGACGCACCTCTTCTCTTATCAATCAGCTAAGCGCCTAGGAGTCCTCGCTTGTCATTGTGTGTCGATGCAAAAGTGATCCCTCATGTTTTTACATTATCTGAAGTTCCTTGTCGATCGTCACTCGATCGGTCAAGCCCAATGCCTCTCAACTCCAGACACTGTGATGGTTAGCCTATCACTGCCTGAGGCACTAGCCTATGGTGGTAGTCAACATGACTATACAATCAATAAAAGATAAATTAAAAATTAAGCACTAACATCTTTAAAATATATGGCTACAAGCGAAGGGAAAATCCAATCAAATTGATTATACATATATATATTGATATGTCTTGAATTCAAATTTCGAATAGATTCTGGTCGAGTTGTCCATTGGATCCGGTTTCGTCCACTGAGTATCAGATCCAACATACCACAACTTCAAACAAGAAGTCAAGTGACAGCGGGATTTGCTTCCATCGAAAATACTCCAACGCTCAAGTTAGTAATCAGCCTTCTGAAGATAGAAAGTAGATGCAGATAATGCAAAAATAAATATAGAAAGTGTGTTTATAGATGTAGGTGGGAGTGCACTCGTAGAGAAAGTGACTTTGTTGTTATTACTCATGAGGAGCAGTTTCTCTAAGTATTGAGTTCGCAGGGAACCAGTAAAGAGAGAGAGTGAGTGCTAGGATACTCGAGAGAGTTAGAGAGCTTCTGAGAGTTTGAGTTTGCTCGAGAGCTTTTGTGGGCAAGAGAAAGCGTTTGTAAGCGATTGAGAACGTGCCCTGAGGAGTAAGCTTCCATGGCCTTTTATAGCCATGGCCAGTGGCTGCCTTCCTTATGCAGCAAAGCTGAATGCCCACCTTCTGTAGAGAATCATTGTCTTTTCTGCACAGGCATGAGCGCCATTTTTGGCTGTAACGGTCAAAGAAGTGAATCTCCTTTCTTTTGTGTATAGTAACCGTTAGGATTTCCTATAGATTGCGCGTGGATTCTGGAGCCTTCCTCCCGAGACGTGTTTTAATTCTGGAGGTTACCGTTACAATGAAAATTTCCTTCTTGGATATGCGAGAAATTAGGGCAGACGACCATTGCAACTTGAGGACAGATATATGGGCCACTTTAGGCATGGGCTAGGTTCATCCTGGGGCGTTACCAGCCTACTTTCCACTTCTTCGGTCAATGGCATTGTTGACCATCCTAGGCTTCGATGGGCCTTCATTGATCTTGGGCCACTATTGGCCCACTTACTATTTCACCGGTCAACGGAAACATTGACCATCCCAGGTAGAAATGGGCCACTGCTAAATTTGGACCGTTTCCTCCTGCCGGCCACCTGCTACTGTGTCCCCATCACTAGCCCCCCGTACTAGTGGCCTGGGACTCCGACCTCTAGCATGTTCATGATGGGACACGTCTGACTGTGCAGCTT
This sequence comes from Nepenthes mirabilis, assembly GCA_025585075.1. Lineage (NCBI taxonomy): Eukaryota > Viridiplantae > Streptophyta > Magnoliopsida > Caryophyllales > Nepenthaceae > Nepenthes > Nepenthes mirabilis. The sequence continues at coordinate 54,556 of JAODPA010023301.1, read as the reverse complement.
GTACGAGATAGTCTGATGAGGAAACTAGTAGTGGCGCTTAGTCTATTAACTACGTTGCTTGTAACTGTTGACCATAACGTCAATATCCAGAGAACAAAGTTGGAGGAATATTGACCGAGTTCATTAACCGCCCTAGTCAGAATCCAGCGAACTGAGCCGGAAGGAGAGTGTTGACTTGATTCGTTGACCACAACGTCCAGATCAGGAGAATTGAGCTGGGAGAAGAGTTGACCGGATTCATTGGCCATCCTAGTAAGAATCCAGAGAACTAAGCCGAAGGAGAGCGTTGACCGAATTCGTTGACCATTCTGGTAAGAATCTAGAAAATTGAGCCAGAAGGAGAGTTGATCAGATTCGTTGACCATCTTGGTAAGAATCTGGAGAATTGAGCCGGAAATATAGTTGACTAGATTCGTTAACCGCCTCGTCAGAATTCAGAGAAGTGGTGTGAACTGAATCGATGTGTTATTATACCGCCGGACTGAAAAGTTTGCTACGTATCATCATGCAGTAAATTTGCAATCCCGATAATTAATTCGTCAGAAGATCTGATTCGACTGCGCCCTCTTCGAAAATGACACATGTCTGTAATGATGGAGGCCCCTTTTCGATGCGCTACCTTATTCCAACGGTTGTATGCTTTTAGGTGGACATAAGTCCTTGAGGAGATATCAGGGTAAATCCTAATGTTGTACCCAACCGCCTTTTATACTCAAGAGCGAGTTGAGGTTTGGGTGGCACTGTCCACGTATAATTCTAGGCGACCAACTTTTGGACAGAGTACTTTGCTCCCGATTTGTCGACCGTTGTAGACTGACTACGCTATCTCCTATTGGAGGAAGTTGTTACGCGTGCCATTTATGCCTCCTAAAGTTTCTCATTAGATTGAGAATAGGTCACTTGAATGACCAAGGTTTTATTCGACCGCTTATGGGCCACCTAGATGACTAGAATTTAATTCAACCGCTTACGGGCGGCTTGGATGATCAAGGTTTAATTCGACTGCTTACGAGCCACTTGGATGACCAGGGTTTAATCCGACCACTTACGAGCCGTTTGGATGATCAAGGTTTTATTCGACCGCTTACGAGCCACCTGGATGACCAGGATTTAACTCAATCGCTTAAGGGCCGCCTGAATGATCAGAGTTTAATCCGACCGCTTACAAACCGCTTTGTTGACCAAGGTTTAATTATAAGCGGGTGAAAATTCACCCGACTTAAGGCAATCTAGGTCATTTATTTTGTACAACTTGCAAATAAGCATTCATATAGAAAAAGGAAAAAAAAAGAAAAGAGAGTTTTAGGTGTAGTCGGCCTCCTCAGGAGTAAAACATCCGAGGTACAAAGTCAAGTATCCATGACGATACAGCCGTCTGTCAACTATGGTGTACCAGTCGGCCATCTTTTTGATCCGCTTTATTTTGTCCGCATGGTAGTGTTCCGTCCTCCAAATATCTCCAATATGGTGTTATCTAGTTTCCGGCATCGGAGACTTGTATTGCTTCCTGTTCCTCTACGCTGAGACTACTCAAAACTTTCCTCATGTCCTCGAATATTATTCTGGATTTTTAACTGCTAGTAAGTTGGTCGGCCTTCCAGTTCTCAATTCTGAGGAAGTAGAGTAGGTTCAGCTTGTCAAATTTTCGGATAGCATCCTTCGCCTTAGCCAAGTATCTAGCCAAGAGAGTGTTGCACACCTCAAAGCTTCCGTTAATCTGGTTAACGACTAACTCTAAGTCACTGTATACAGTCAGTTGCTTAACTAAGCACTCTTTGGCTAGTCGTAATCTGGCTAATAGGGTTTCGTATTCGGAAATGTTGTTGGTGGTCAGAAAATCGCATTTAATGGAGTACTTTACCTCAAACCCATTTGAGGTCCTTAGGACCACTCCGGCACCGTTGCTTGAGTTGGTAGACAAACTGTCCACATTGAGGACCCATCTAGCTCTTCTAAGTAGTGATTTGCATCCTTAGTGGGGTTCTCATCAATGAGTGGAGTCATTGTCTCGACTATAAAGTTGGCCAGAGCCTGCCCTTGATAGCTAGTCTAGGGTAAAATTTGATATTGAACTCTCACACCTCGATGGCCCACTTTACCAGCCGTCCAGAAATATCGGGTTTCTAGAGGATGCTCTTCAGTGGTTGGTCAGTCAAAACGACCACGAGATGAGCCTAAAAATATGGTCTCAGTTTTCGGACTAAGAAGACGAGCGCCAAAGAAAGTTTCTCAGTGCACGAGTAGCGGGTCTCTGCGTCAGTCAAAGTTTTGCTCACATAGTAGACCAGCCACTGTGCGTTGGAATCCTGGCATATGAGAACTGAACCAAGAGCCATCCCTGATACTACCAAGTAGATGTATTGCTCTTCAATAAGATCATTGAAGGCGACCTAACACTCTGCAATCCACTGAAAACCATTCACTTTCGTCCCCCTCAGAGCCTTGAATAAATGCTGATATTTGTCCCCCGATTTTGTCAAAAAGCGGGACAGCGCTACCAGTCTTCCGGTTAACCTCTATATATTCTTGACACTCTATGGTAGAGACATGTCCGCGAGAGCCTTGATCTTTTCTGGGTTCGCTTCAATTCCTTGTTGAGAGACGATGAAACTCAGGAACATTCCTGAGGACACTCTGAAGATGCACTTTGATAGAGTTAACTTCATCTAGTACACACTGAGTACCTCAAAGGATTAAGCCAGATCATGAATATAGTCGCTGGTGGTCTTATTCTTAATGAGCATGTCATCGACGTACACCTCCATACTGTGACTAATCTACTTCTCAATCATCTTGTTCACAAGTATTTAATAAGTCACGCTTACGTTCTTTGGATCGAAATGTATGACCTTATAGTAACAGGTGCCTTGATCGATCATAAATAAGGTGTGCTCCTTGTCCTCTAGGTTCATCCGAATTTGGTTATATCCCGAATACGCATCTATGAAACTCAGCAGCTCGTGTCCAGAAATCGAGTCTACCAATAAGTCGATCTTGGGTAAAGGAAAGCTTTTCTTTGGGCAGACTTTGTTGACATCGGTGAAAACGATGCACATTCACCATTTCCTATTGCTTTTGTTTACCAGAACGATATTGGAGAGACAATCCGGATATTGGACTTTTTTGATAAAGCTAGCATCTAACAGCTTCTTCATCTCTTCCCAGATAGTTACGAGCTTCTCTTCGAAGTGGTTCCTCCACTTCTGCCTGACGGACTTACGGTCAGGATCGATACCCAACTTGTGGACCATTACTCAAGCCGGAATCCCAGGCATAACAACGAGCATCCACACAAAAAATATTAGTGTTTTGTCTTAAGAACGCTATCAGCTCGTCATGTAGGGGTCCGACGAGTAAGCCCTTAATTTGTACACACCTCTCTAGGTCCTCTAAATTTAGTAGTATTAAGTCAATGTCTTTGTCGAACTGTGTCTACTGCAATGTCGCTTTGTCTCGATAGTCTAATTCTCTTGTAGGTCTTTCGCCACTACTTGGGGTAATTTGTGACATGTAACATGTCTACTTAGTTACTTGGTCATCCAACACTTCACCGCTACCTTATGCTGTTAAAAATTTTATTTTCAAGTACGATATTGAAGTAACGGTTCCGAACGTTGATAGGCATAGCTGGCCTAAGATAGCATTGTATACAGATGGTAGGTTAACAACCATAAAGGTGAAGATGCGACTCGCCATTCTAAGGTACATGCCCAATGTGACCTCCAACTATATTATCTCTTGGATAGCCACAGGTTTGTTGTTTAAGCCATACAATGGTCCTTTGACAAGTTTTAGCTGATTCTTCTTAAGACCAAGTTTAAAGAAAGTATCGAGATAAAAAAAATCTTTAAAACTTTTATTATTAATGAAAACTCACTTCAGCTGGATCACGTCCGCACTTATCTGCTAGATTTGGACCGTTTCCTCCTTCAGGTCATCCTGCTACTGGCGTCCCCATCATATATATTTTTTCAAATTTCCTTCATAAGGAGTGCCAAAAAAAAAATTCAAAGCATCGGGAAGTATAACACTTGGAAAAATTACAAAAAGAATTGTTGTCCTTTTTTTTCTTCTGCACTTTCCAAATCATATTTTTCGGTCATATGTTATGTATTCTAAATAATTCTGGTTAGATTATAATTTATATTATATCTCTTTGAAGTCCGCACCACTTATTTTCTGAAATTTATGTTAAAAAAAAAGAATAGAAATATGATCTATTTTGTCACTTCAAATAGTCTCATTTGGTAAGTGTGACACAAGCGATATTTTTCTTGCCCGCGTGTTGGATTATCATTTGAATTCATTATTCAAATAATTAGCCGCAGTTTAAAAGCTCAAATAAGGTATAAGCAAATATTAACGTCAAGAATAGTAAATTTGGTGTCGATGAAAATTCTTGTTGTTAGGATTTTAGGATGGCCATAATTAATGCGATAATGCCTAGCTCTAGCTCAATCATCTTTTTGCCTTTTGTTTTCGCTACTTCTATATTACAACCATACCGGTCGCCGTCACCAGCGCTTGAATAGGCTTTGTCGAGTCCAACAGTGCAACGCCACACTCTGTTTGGCATTAACACTCGAGCGACACGTCTGAATCTTTCGACGTACAGCATGCAGATCAGTTCACAAAAAACCTGGAATCGAATGGTGGTGCAGAGATATGGTTTTGGTTCAATCTAAGCTGTGTTTGACGCAAGATTATATAGCCATATAGGCCTTCTTTCCGCTTAAAAACTCAGGAAGTTGGAAACAATAAAAGATAGCCATACAGTTTCACAGTCGCAGTGACAATCGCAACTGATGCACTGGGGACTAAAACAAGATATGCAGGGTTCTATGCATCCACGAGGGTCCCAGAGATCAGAAATATGTTTTTCTCAGTCGGTGAACTAAGTGTACCTGACAAATTCCAACGCCTGACAGAGAATAACCATAAGCATGCTTCATCCCCCGTGCAGCTTCCAAATAGATTTTGCAAGGTTTCAGCGTGTTTTTCAGATTAATAATCGCAACCACCAAGGGATGCTTCATTATTTTCATGCGCTTCTTCTCTTTAGTCCTTTTGCTGAAAGCTTTTGCTGAAAGCTTATGCTGAAAACTATGCCAACTTACATGTCATCGGTGTGAAGTCTCAAATGAAACCTCGTGTCAGCTATCACATCACCCAAACCAGTGCTCTCAACGTGAAGAAAACGATCATCAAAGTGGAAATGCTTTCTGAAGGACATCCAGATTACGCAAGTCACATGCTTCGAGCATGTCATTCCGGGAAGCGCAGCTGCAACAGAATATATGTACATGCATGAGGGAGTCATACTAGGTGCCGAAAAGCTTGTAAGAGATGCACACAGAACTACTACTCAACCAAGATACCTGAGAGAAATTCTCAAATATTGCCAGGCATTATCTGCTTTTGGGTTCATTGAGAGCGCCCTAACGTAGTAACAAATCGAGTCCTCATACAATCCCTGAATATGCATCATATACATCAGTTCATTTCTAGGCAACAGAAGAAACAATAAATAAGGCAACCACTCATTTGCTTTTTCTAACCATAACATATCCTATGTTTCCCCTCCCTAATTTTAAAGCACATCACCAAAGAGTTATTTCAAACAGCGGAAGGAAGAAGCAGGATAGATAAAAATACAAAATTGATTGTGCACAACTATGAGTACATAAAAACATCTAGAGTTCAAATAATAATTTTGTAGAACACGGTATAGGAAAAACCTGGTTAGCATAACTGATGCCCATGTTTGCCCATGCCCGGACGTAATTAGGCTTCAAATCCAGAGCCTGCCAGACAAGCGAAACAACAAATGAGGCCTGAGAGGGAGGAGGAAACCAAATTCAGTGCTATGTTTGCAATGAACAATGCCATTGTTGAACTACATGTGGCACTTGAGTTAGTGGCATATCGACAATATAAATATGCCTCACTAAATGTCTTTTGGCATATATCCTTAGATAGGAACTGGGGCCCCTCCTTTGCTGTAGAGATGAAGACCATCTTAACCAAATCATGAACATCCATTAAAATATGAACATTATCCAACAACTATAATTTAAAATAGAATAAATTATGGAAATAATTTTTTTTTACATGAAAGTAATTATTACCATTAGATGAAAAATAAACTAAAATGATTTGGAGAATGATGTTCTCCTCCTTATCTGAGAGCCCCTCAATCCCCTTAGAAATGCCAATGCCATTTCCTTCCTTCAATGAGGGGGATTCGGCTCAAAGCTTAATCACGTCCATTCTAAAGCACCATAAAATAACCTCAGAACAAGCAAAGATTTTCTCAAGGAAAGAACCCATACCATATTTAGAAGATACAGATAAATTCTAGGTATCATGGACCAAAAGGACAAAGAAGCAAGAAGATATTAAGAGTGCACAAGAAACTATATTCCTTTTATCCGAAGACATTAAATCATGCACTTCTTCAAGGGCTGCAGACTACACCCAGAAGAAAACACCCTAGGATGGATGTGAAAGATAATCAAATAGTCGTCATTTGAAAATAAGGCTGAGATTTAGTGAAAGAGTTGCAGCAACAGTAAAAATGGAAGAGACAAAAGTAGATGGCTGGAAGGTAAGATGTCGTATCTCCAGTTATACCCTTTCTTTGACATATTATTTGACATGGTAAAATTACATGATTACACAAACAACAGAAAGACAACATAGGTAGATAATTAACCAACACCTTGTACCTCTCAACACTCTCCCCTAAAGATGGAGCATAAATATTTATCATGTCTGTCATGCAAATATACAGTGAAAGGAAGCACTACCAAGTGCCATAGTGATCCATCTGATTATTACTCACATGATTTAACAAATTAGTTTCTTATCTATCTTTTCTTTAATGAAATTCAGATCAAAGTGGAGGTGCTTTTTCGTATCATGCTGAACAGAATTGTGGACTAAAATGGTAGCTGCTATGTTGCTGCAATAAAGAATCACCGGCCTCCTATTGCCCGTGCCTATATCTCTTTAGCTTCTTATGCCACAGGACCCAGCAAACACCTTAAGTCATGGCTCTGTATTCAGCTTTAGCGCTCAACCTTGCAACCAATGGCTGCTTCTTGCTCCTCTAAAGTAACCCTGGTTCCCAACAAACACAAAATAACCTGATGTAGACCACCTGTCATTGGGACAGCAAGTCTAGTCTGTTTCCATGAATGCTTCAAACTTGAAATAGTCTTAGTAGCCAAACAATGGCCTTTCCCAGGATCTGATTTGAGGTATGCTAAGATGCAGAAAATGACATCAATAAGGGGATCATGAATAAACTGACTAAAAATGCCATATAAGCAATATTAAGTATGGAAAAAAATAAATTAGTCTTTGAACAAGCCACTGATATCCCTCCTAATGCTCCTTTTCCCCATTATCTATATTGATGTGACTATTAACTTCAAAAGGAGGATAAATAATTTTAATATAGGCTGGTTAAAATAGAAAACAGCATGAGAATGCTTTGTGATTGGGAGGCATCTCCATAATTAAAAGAAACTAGGATCAAAATGCAATATGAATAAAAATGTTAGGCAATTAAACAAGTATTTAAAGTGCCATGAAGATTGAAAAAAAAAAAAAGGGGGGGGTAAGATGGTTGAGTGGAGTCAGTCTAAAAGATAAAGAATGAATATATTCATGGCTATCTAGAATAAAAATGATAAAAGAATGATTAAGGTAATTTGGATACTTAAAGTATACACAAAATGAAAATGCTTGCGAGCAAGGGTGATTCAATTGATGTTGGATACGTGAGCATTAAGTTGTATCCAAAGTCTTTCAAAACATTGCCAAATTGATCAACCAAACTTGGGGTGATTGTTTAAATCCATACAATGATATTTTAAAGAAACCAACCCTTCCTATAGTCTTTTGAAAGGTGAATCAAAGATGAGCTTCCATGAATACTTCCTCTTCAAAACTCCTATGTAGAAAAGCATTTTTCATGTCAAGTTGTTGAAGATCCCAGCCAAGATTGGCTGCATAAAGTTAATAGAACATCAATACTCATTTTGGCCACGAAGATATATCTCATGACCATCAACACCATAAAACTGCTCAAACCCATTTGCCACTGCACACAGACCTTGAGTCTTCAAAAGGTTCCATCAGCATTGTGTTTCACAAAAAACATCCATTTGCACCCAACCAATCGTTTCCCAAGTAGAAGTTTGTAAGTCCAATTTCCATTCTTTACAGGCCTACATTTTATCAACCATTGTCTGCCTTCCATTTAGGATAAGCAAGAGCATTTTTCCAATTCTGTAGAATAGGCTCGGCATCCAAGGAGGACAAAAAGGCACTATACAAAGGAGAAAGATTCACAAGACAAAAAATTAACACGGGATACTTTATACATGATCTAACAGCTTCATTCAGCGGAATCTGAAGAAGAAGGTCTTTCAAATTAAGAGGATCATTAGCATTATCTACGGGTGCATTAATATTATGACAACAAACCAAACTAATTAAACCAAACTAAGCCTCTTCCCACCAACTGGGTTGGCTATATGGAGATTCTTTGCCACCATTCAACAGTATACTCAGATAATCTAACTTAACAACCTTTATGATGATGATGCATGAACATAAACTTTTTTCACTAAGAACATTCAACTGACAAACAAAAGGGCCTCTAAATAAAGCCATAAGAAACCAGTGTCAAAGAGCATACCTGCTGATAAGCAAGTATTGCATCAGCACTCTGGACACTATTAGCTTGTGTTGCACCAAGCTTATTCCACAGAGAATAATCACGTGGCTTCAGTTTTATAGCTGTCTTAAATGATGTGACGGCTTTGTCATATTCTCTGGACAAGTTATAGAGCACACCTAACACTATATGAACATCAGCATCTTCAGGTGACATCTGAGCAGCTTCATTGAATATTCTAGCAACCTAGAATCACATGCAGCCAGCGAGAAAAGCATGCACAAGAGAAAATGTTAAATGTCTTGTCCAACAGCTTTTACATGCACATCCAAAGAAATAGAAGGGCTTAAATAAAGAATAGATTTATCAGATACACATAGGCAGTCAACAAGTAAAGTAATCCTATACAACCCCCCCAACAGAAAGAAACCAAAAAAAGAGCGGAAAAAAAAGGATGGATGGGGAAAATCGGTCCCTAAGGAAAGATATTCAAGAGCTTTGACAGGAGATGAGACATGGATTCAAATCCGAGCAACATAGTGCACTACAGTATTATGCTTTGAGGACCCTTAGATTTTCTAATAATACACCCGCCACACTGCAGCACTGCAACCTCAAGATTCAAAACATGTGGCATCAACCATGAAATGCTTGAGGATGGGACAAAAAACAGCAGCTTGTTTCACAGTCCTGCCACTCAGCAGCAAAAACACAACTTGTGTAATTAGTCTTCGTTCATTATCTTGGAATGAGGGAAGGAATAGAAGAGATGTAAATGGAACAAATCACTAAAAGAAATTTCTAGGAAATGTTGTCATCAGTATTGGTCTAGTTTGAAGAAAGATGTGGCTAAAATAATTAGTGCTTGTCAAACATACCATCCAACAAACCATAAGAGGCAAAATATTGGCAGTTTTATCCCTTTGCCTGTACCTAGTTATCTTTGGCAAGACGTGAGTATGGACTTTGTGATAGAACTGCCACATGCCCCTAAAATACATGATTCTATTGTTGTTGTTCTACATTGTTTTTCTAAATTAGCCCATTTCATTCTTATAATAAAACTTATGATACTTCACAAGTTGCTAAACATTATTTTAATGAGATTGTCAAATTATATAATCTTTCTAAGACTACTGTATCTGATAAGAATGTTAATTTTACCAATCACTTTATGAGGACCTTATGGGAAATGGTTGGCACTAAACTGAAATTTTAAACTTCCTACCACATGCAAAAGGTCAAATTGAAATTGTTAATCAGACTCTAAGAGTTTATTAAGATATTTGGTTCAAAAAAATATTAGAAATTAGGACTTGGTTCTTCCTACTGCTCAACTTGTATATAATAGCTTCGTCAATAGATTTATAGGCATGAGTCCATTTGAGGTTGTGTATAACAATAAACCTAGGAAACCTTTAAACCTTATGATGATGTCTCCACATGCTAGTATGTCCATGTCGGCCAAAACTTTTGCAAAGTATCTTCATGATTTACATATCAATATCAATAAACAACTGGAAACAAAATGCATCATATAAACTTTGAACTGATGTGAATAAAAGATATGAATAATAGATAGATTGAATTTAATATTGAGGATCACGTCATGATTCGAATTAGACCACAATGATGCCCACATGGGCCCTTTGAAATTACAAACCTGTAATGCTGGTCCATTTAAAATTATATGGTGGGTTGAACTAAATATATAAGTTATTGATATTGCATCTCATTTTCGTTTTTATCATACTTTTAATATCAACGACTTAATTACTTACAAAAGTAGTTTTAACCCGCTAGATGATCTATTTGTTATACCCCCTAATGTGCTGAATATTTAAACTTTACCCGCTACTACATAATTATCAACCCTAATGGCACACAAGGATAAATTGATACTATTCTAGATGAACAAATTGTGTTTAATAAGAATGGAGAGGTTCAATGCTTTCTTGTTTATTGGGCTGGACAACCGAATTCAGTGCGTGCTTCGATTTCTAAAGATACACTACATTAGCTAGAACTAGATATTTTTGAGTTCTATTGGAATCAGTAGGATAGACCATCACCAAGCTTGAGTTCCTCTCCCTCTGGAGGAGTTGGTGAAGCTATCAAATTTCAAGTACCACTCACATGTCTACAAGTGTTGGAGGGGTTCTAAGCAACCACTTAGCTTGTGGATGGAAGATTAACGAAAGGAGCCTTACTTAGCGGGGTCGAGTCTCTATTACCCCGAAAAAGTTAACCCAGACATTCTAAAAATATTAGAGAGATTTTATTT
>JAODPA010023301.1:21549-43548 GCA_025585075.1 Nepenthes mirabilis | reverse complement strand
TCTATTTTTTAATTAACTTAGGAGTTACATACCTTTATATAAGGATCCTAATTCTATTGTTTGATTATTTATTAATAAAATTGAATTGATATTTGAGAAATTATGATTGTCTTTCTTTCTCACAACTTCTATTTTCTATGTTCTATTCTATTATTCTTCCCTTTTCCCTTTCTTTTCCTCTTCTGTTCCCCTATTTATCCTTCCCTGCATCAAAATGACTTACAAAAGATCATTTCTCCAAAGAGCAAATACATAATAATCCTTGCATGTTAAATTAATAGACTTCACGTGGAACCTTCTACAATATTTCCCCATTTCTAGAAACATTTCTGGTAAAGAACAAGATATAGGTAATTTTCAGAAATAACTTACATCGGCATAGTAGAGAGAATCTGGTAACTCCTTTGGTGCAAGTGCACCATACTTTGGATGATGCCGCAGCCATTGATACAAGTATTTCAATGCAGCTGCCTGCTCCAGCTCTGAAATTGACAAAGATGTCAAAGCTTTCCACATATCTCCAACATCAAACTAACACTAATATCACATAATCAGCTCTCAGCACTGAAAATGAACAATTTTTATTTGACATTACAATATCATCAAAGAATAGAAATCATATTGCAATGAATACCATCTAAAATTATAGATCTGAAAACTTCCACAAATTTACACAACAGAAATCATAATGATAGGATTGCATGTTGACATGCAGAAAGGGCAGAGAAGGAAATTGACTCCTCCAGGTATTAACCCAAAAAATTAAATGTGTTGGAGTAGTTTGGATTGTTTTGAATATATAATTTACTTAAGGTCTATTTTAGAAGGATGTTTTAAATAATCATTTTATTCATATTTTTTGTTAGGAAAGTCGAGTCCTAACGTATCAAAGCCTGGTTTTTGCCAGTCACCTCCTTGCTGCAGTGACAATATTCATTCGCATTTTAGACAATCTTGGAGTCAACTTGGTCATACTGAAATCCACAGAAGCTTACCAATTTTGAAATCTTAGTCTCAAGAAGAGTTTCTTGTCAAGATCAACTCCAAAGAGTGGGAAGAAGGTTAAATACAGAGGCAAAATGCAATTGTTGCTTGGGTGTTGTGTACTGACCCAATTTTTGGTGCATTCACAAGATTGTGCAGGATGCATGGAAGACAATGTCTCCTTGTTGCAGAAGGGGGCTTTCCTGTTCAATTTTACCTCTGAAGCATAAAAATCATCAGTTCTTGAATCTCCTTGGTTCTTTTGGAATCTCTAAATTATATTATGGCCATGAACTAGCAACTTTCATTTGGAAGCTGTGCAGATACACTCAGAGCCTATTTGGATACAGTTGCCTCCCAATCTCAGAACTCGTTCTTTGTTATGATTTCTAGTCCTATTGGTGTTCTGCTGCAACTGACAGGGATCCAAAGGAGAGGTCAGCTTTTGCTAAGGTTTTGGTGGAAGTATTTGTTGACAAAAGACCCTCAGATGAAATTGCCATTGCCAATCTACAAGGAAAGTGACAAAACAAAAGATCTTGCAAAAGATCAGAGTAGGCAACTAAAGCCAACAATGTTGTGGAATACTGTTTAGAGAAGCTCGGAATCTGTTGTAGAACTAGCTGTGGAGGGTGACTGGAAGGATCTCTAAGAGGTACAGACCTTACAGCTATTACATAGGAAAACTGGAAGTCTCTCCATACTCATCAAGGCATGCTAATGCCTTTGCTGCATTGGAGTAAATGAAAGGCGATACTATGGTGCAAATTCAGAATATAACTGAAAGTCCCAAAATAAGGTGGTGTCTGATGAACACTGAAAATTGCATTTGTTTCTCATCCCCTTATGGTAAGCCCTTGGTAATATTTTGCCAATTGCTTAATTTTGTATTGACATTTAAATTAATTTTGTTTCTTTAGTGTGCCAAGCCCAAAGGAAGAATCATGGGAATCAAAGAAAGATGGCAGGGCCTCCACAGAACCCAATGAAAGAAAGCCCAAGGGAAACCAGTTTTCTTAAGGAAGCAAAAGGATATCCATTTGTTGCTAAAGAAAAATTCAAGGTGAGGCGGCTGATCTGGAAGGTGAAAAACACAGCATAATTTTAGGAAGGGAAATATAGAGGCAGATGGTGCAAAGAAAGCAAGCAGCAGTAGCAACAAATAAATAAATAAATAAAATACAGAACAGACATTCAGTGACAGAATGGAGGAGGATAAAAAGGAAAGTGGCTGTGTCTTGTGTCTGCGAGAAAAAGAAAGATGTGGCAAAAAAGGGAATTTTGGAGATAATAAGCAGCCACAAGAGGAAACAAAGGAAGCCAAACACAAGAAGATGACAGGGTTTACTGGAAGCTGTAAACAAGGAAACAGGGCTATGTTTGGGGATTTATATATAACCAAGACAGAGAAGCCGCTCTCGGCAATAAGAGGGAAAGTGAATAAAAATAGCAGCAACCATGTGGGTGAAGAAGAAAGACGAGAGTCCAGCAGCTGGAGTGGGAAAAATAAGTTCGACAGTACTGCAGTTTTTTTCCTACTACTTCACAAAATTATCAGGTGGAAGTCTGACTGTTTTTAGATTTAGTTGTTGCACTTTAATTTATAATATTCACAACTTAAAATATGAATTTTCACTAGGTTGTTATATTTTTCTTTCATGGCTTTCTAAGTTTGACATCTTGATGTACACCAATTCTTGACGAACAGAGTGGTGTGATTGTGAAGTTGTATCAGGTTAATGTTTCATCCTTTAGTCATAAAATAAGTTGATGTGATTATGAAGTTGTACCATCTTGTTAATTTATCTGCTTTATTTGGTAATAAAATAGGCCAATGATTCACCAAAGTTGAAACTTTCCGAATCAATTTATATTGTCTAAATTTATGATACCATTCTATCATGATAGTACGACATGTTAGGTCCTTAAATCACTGGTGTTATTAGTTTGAAAAGAATTAATTGAAATCTTATATTAGTTATCTTGTCTAACTGCTCTTTAACATCAAATCTTTCTAGCCACTAAAAATTCAATGTTTCGTCTGGAGATATGAATAAATTCATAAAAATCATTGCTTTCATTCATTGGATGTGGTTTATATCAAGATTAGTTAATCATCTCAAATTTCAAGTCATTTTAATTTATTTTTATTCTAATTTTGTAACTTACCATTATCTACTAATTTTTATAAGTTATTTACTATTTTTGTTGATTTAACAGCTAGAATTAGATTTAGTTTGGTCAAGTTGTAATCCATGAATCTGTTATAAGTTGCCATCATTTTGCTTGAGTGTTTTAGGATAGAAATTGTAGAACTAAAGTCCCATGGTTTACTTAGTGATTAACTTGTTTGTTTGCACTAGAAAAAACACAATTCTCTGTGTCAGCGGAGAACAATAACCCTAGGAAAAACTACACCTTAACCTTCTGCACTTGTAAGGTTAGTTGCACACCTGCTTAGACGCAGGTCAACGTCAAATATGGCAATTCAAGGACATACCTGGTAGCCCCTTAACTTCATGAAAAGTGCATTTTAAAATGTCAGGGGACTCAATGAAAATTATAACCAAAATGATATTAGAAGGCACCTAAAATTGAATAAACAGTCTATGTTAGCCATTATAGAGAATAAAACAAAGAAGATTGCAAACTACTGCAGTCCTGGTTGGCACTTCATCGGTAATAGCAGCTATGTTGACAGTAGAGAAGCCTTGACGCAACGGTAACATTATTACCATGGATCCTTGGTCATGGGTTCAAGTCATAAAAATAACATCTTGCATAATACAATGTAAAACTGTGTAGAATAAACAAAAGATGAGGATATCATTATCGATAACAATATTGGTGTCAATAATGATTGCAACCATATTAATATTAGGTATATCTGATAATATATAGTGGTATAAGATATATTGGAAAAAAATTTCTAAGAATTATAAGCCGGTAGGAAAATATTAGCCAAATAGTGTATATATCGGTGGATATATTACCGATATGTATGGATGCAAATATCAGCCGATATGTATACATATCAAGTAATATTTTCATCTTTGAATAGCCTCAAAAACTGGTTCAACCTGTCTCGACCCTGTACCCAGTGTTAGAATTCAAATCGAGTCATATAAATTTTTATATAATTTTTCTTATATCATTGAATTTTTCTAGGAATTTAGATGAATTTATTTTGAATATTAGCAATATAAAGAATTAGATACCCCATTAGGAAAGTTTAGAACTTTCAAATTATACTAGTGCAAAAGGCTAGAAGTCCAAAAACCTACTATATGAGAGAATTAATTCAACAAATCTTCTTCCATATTAGATTATTATTTGTTATTATGGATTATTTTCTTATGTATTCGCACATTCGACTAGTGACTTACTTGCATTCGATATACTCAATATTTTTTGCGGTTGCGTGTCGAGATTGACCCTAGCATTTCAATGTACTAAGGGATCAATTGGCTGGGGTTTGACTCCTAATAAGAACAGACATGCCGCACAGTTTTGTGGCTATAAAATTCTAACCGTAACAGTTCATATTGGTGCTTGATTTACTAAAGGCACAGTATGAAAGGACTTGGTTTTGAGAAAAACTCAGATGGTGGGACAGTGACGACCCAAATGACACTATAGTTGGTTACTCATATAACTCTTACGGTTCAGCTAGTTATTCAGACGATTCCTGTGGCTTAACCAACTATAGTGACTCGTTAAGAGAATGGTGATTGAGCTCAAAACCCGAGATGAATCATTCGATAGGATGAAAAAATAGGTGGATAGCCTCACCATCCAATTGAGGTCACTTCAAGAGGTGGTCAATGACCTAACTAAGATTGTTCGTGATTTAATAAGAGTGTTGCAATAAGAGAATGTCGAGCTCACCAGTAAGATGAGTCTTCTAGTGCATGCTGCCATGACTAACGGCAATGCCTTCAGCAGTGATAGAGTTGAGCCTCCAAAACCCCACTCATACGGTGGCATCAAGATTCGAAGAAACGTGACAACTTCTTTAATCAAGAACAATATTTTATGGTTGTGAAAATGGATTCAAATAAGGCTAAGATTTCTGTGGTGACAATGTATCTAACTGATGAAGCTAAATTATGGTTGCACACCAAATATAAGAAAATTTGCCAAAGAGATTGAGTATTGACTCATGGGAAGATCTCAAAAAAGAACTATGGCATAGTTCTATCTAGAAAATACTCAATTCACAACACCAACTAAGCCAAAATAGATTAAATACACATGGACAATCATAGACTATATCAAAGCTTTCTTGACATGTATGTTAGAAATCAAAAGCAAGTCTAACAAGGATCGTGTTTTTCATTTCATAGATAACTTGCAGCTGTGGACGCAAACGAAATTATTTAGATAGAGGATGCAAGATTAGACATCCGCCTAAAATATAGCTTAATGGCTTTTTAACTATGCCATTAAGAGAAACAACCATAATCAAGGAAACAATGGCAATCCATTGAAGAGGTTCGCACAGAATATATCCGGCGTTAATATGTCAAAAAAAAAAGCCAAGAGTGGGGGCAGTAAATTTTGAAAAAATCCATCGCCAATAAATTCTCAGAACTTTAAGTATCAATACGTCAGTGAGAACGAAAGCATCTTCTGATGGGTGTTGTTGTGTGACGGGTCACAAAAGGTGGCACAATGCTTGCATACACGAGCACCAAGTACACTTCAAAGGAGAAGTGATAAACTGGAGTCTAAAGACGACAAGAACAATGCGGACTAAGCTTGCACATGCAAGGTCCACCTCTTGTATGCCATAGAGAAGTATGCTTAGACATCCACCAAGTCCATAAAACTAATGTATGTGAAAATTCAAGTGAATGGAGTGACTGCACTATGGCTGACACGGGTGCCACTCATATCTTTTTGGTTGGGATTGAAGCAGATCAATTGAGTATGCAGCTGGAATGAGATGATGGCAGCCATAAATTCAAAGGCAAAACCCACCCTTAGTGTTATTAAATCTATGCCAGTGTGACTTGAAGATTGAAACGGGAAATTGAACTTCATGGCAGCAATTATAAGCGACTTGGACCTGATTTTAGTGATGGACTTCTTCAAGACAACTAAGGGAGTGCCCAAGCCCCACTTAAACTCAATGTTCCTCATGAATGAGAATCCGTGTCTGGTGAGTGCATTCAAAAGGCCGAAAGAATTTAAGTGGAATAGTAAGGACAAGGTGATGTCTACACTAACTTAAATAGGGGTCTAAAAAAGGCGAGCCAACCTTCCTTGTGACATCGAAGTTGTCTCTTCGGCACTTGAAATTAGCCTACTTCTAGAAGAATTTGATGAGTTGATATCAATGGAGTTGCCCAAAATTCTTCCACTCTGTAGAACAGTGGATTACCATATTGAACTAACATCAGGGACAAGACAACCTGCTCAAGAAGCATATGAGATGACATCTCTAGAGCCAGTGGGCTTCGAAAACATGTAGATAGGTTGATCAACTCATGTTTCATTTGCACTTTGAAAGCACTCTGTGAAGCCCCTATTCTATTTTAGAAGAAATAAGATGGAAGTTTAAGACTTGGCTTTAACTACAGAGCTTTAAATAAGATGGCCGTGAAGAATCACTAATTAATTCCTTTGATAATTGGCTTATTTGATCAGTTGAGCAATACAACATACTTTACAAAACTCTGAGGTTGGGATATCACCAAGCCAGAATCATGAAAGGAGAAGCAAAAGTTGCATGAGTTACAAGCTATTGAGCTTTCAAGTGGCTTATAAAGCCCCTTGGTTTAACAAATGCCCTAGCAACATTTTTTAAGTTAATGAATCACATATTTCATGAATACTTGGACAAATTTGTGATGGTATACTTGGAAGACATTGTGATATATCCTTTAAGCCCAAAGGATCACTTGAAACATCTAAAACTAGTATTCTAGAAGTTGAAGGAGAATCATGTCTACATAAAGAGTGAGAAGTGCTCATTTGCTTACAAGAAAATCAGCTTCCTGGGACAATTCATGGAGCGAAGCCAAATCAAAATGGATCTAAAGAATGTGCAAGCTATCTCAGATTGACAAATTCTAGCAAGTGTAAGCGAGATGCGCTCATTCTTTAACCTTGCTAACTATTATCAACATTTTATAGAAAGGCATTCAAAGAAAGTAACACCATTAACAAATTTATCCAAGAAGTACAGGAAGTGAGATTGGTCGAAGGCAGAATAGCATGTCTTCAATAAGCAGAAGTGTGCGGCAATAAAGGAACCTGAGTTAACCCTCCCAGATGTCACCAAGCACCTTGAAGTGTAAATCGACATGTTAGATTTTGCCCTCAGAAGGGTGTTAATGCAAGAAGATCATTTGATAGCAAGCAAGAGTAGGAAGCTAAATAAGACTAAACAATATTAGGCAGCCTAGGAGAAAAAGTTGCTAATAATTGTGCACTGTCTGAGAACTTGGAAGCACATTTTGCTCGGCTCCAAGTTTGTGGTGAAAGCCAACAATACTGTTGCTAACCATATCCTCTCACAACCAAAATTAACTTCAAAGCAATCTTAGTGACAAGAGTTTTTAGTGAAATTTGACTTAAAGCTAAAACATAAAGTCGGGCAATGCATCAAGGTTGTACGTACACTTCGTAGAAAACCGGACTTCACCGCCTTGTCTCAAGTAGTCTCAAGTAGCCCACCTATTGGCGAGCGGTATTTCCATGAGTCTCAAAGAATATGTAAAGTTAAACCATGAGAAAAACCCAATGGCCATAACTCTACTTCGATTTATTTAGGAAGTTAAGACTCAAAGATTATGAGTTAATAATAAAATGATTTTCATGAAAGGAGACTAAGTTTTCATACCTAAGATTGGACAACTAAGCAAAACGCTTCTTAGAGTATCATGACACTCTATGGGCTAGTAACCCATGGCAGCAATGTGCCTTGAGCCAACTATAAAAAGGCTATTACTGGCCCAAGGTGAAGGATGATGTGATAAGCTATATGAAGACATGTCTCACATATCAAGAAGATAAGATTAAACGTCAAAAGTTAGTGGAATTACTGGAATCCCTCGTTGTACCTAGTAGACTATGAGAAAGCGTTTTACTCGACTATATCATGGGATTGCCCAAAGTTGGTGAGTACTCATGTATCTTGGTGGTCATGGACAACTTCTTAAAGTATGTCACTTTTGTTCTAATATCAAGAGATTGTTCAAAGGATGAAACAACGTCCCTTTCTTCAAGCATATCATCAAATATTAGAGAGTCCCAAGGTATTATGAGTAACAAAGATGGTCATTCTATTGAAGTCGTGTGATTAGAACTCTTCAAATTGCTCGGTTTTAAATAAAATATATTGCTAAGCTACCATCTTCAAACTAATAGTCAAACGAAGAGATTCAATAACCTACTGAAGGAGTGCTTGTGACATTTTGTGAGTACCATAATTCTGCTCAATTTTGTTTTAATACTCAACAGCGCTCCTCTTCAAACAAAAGTCCATTTGAAATTATAATAGGTTAGCAGTCGCTTCTTTTACATACCGTGGTCGAGCCGTATAGGGACAAGTGTCCTCGTGCTTATAGCTTTGCCTATGAGTGGAAGAAGAATATGAAGATTGCCAAAGCCTATATCAAGAGAGCATCTCATCAAATGAAGAAGTAGGCAAATCAGAAGAGGCTGGCTATGCAATTCAATGTGAGAGATCTTGCATTGGTAAAAGTTTTCCAAGAGCAAATGCAGTTTCTTAGAGAAAAAACAAACACCTATTATGAAAATATGAAACTCTTGTCCAAATCATTGCTCATGTAGGGAAGACCTCATACAAGATAGATCCTCTAGAATGGATAAAGATCCACCCAGTCTTCCACGTAAGCTATTTGAAGTCGTATTATCTTGATACTAGTCACACAATCTTTCATAACACAGCAACATTAGATTGAAGTAACCACCAATGCCAAAAGTTAAAGAAATCATAGCTAAATGGGAGATGATTACATCAACTGAGAAGAAGAAAGAAGTTCACATGAAGTGGAAGAGGAGACCAATAGAAAAAACAAGCTAAAAACTTGCCAAAAACATAAGACTGAAAAAATGAGAGGTTTAAGCTACCGTGAACATCAAATCAACGAAGACATAGATAGCTTAGTAGGGGGATGATGTTAGAATTCAAACCAAACCAAGTAAATTTACATATAATTTTTCTTACATCCTTTAATTTTTCTAAAAATTTAGACAAATTTAATTTGAATAGTGACGGGTATAGTCTAAAGTGGATCAGCCTAGTGCAAATTTAGATTGGGGCCCCAAACTCCAGCGGCCTAGACAAAGAAGCCACAAAACCAATCCATATAGTCACATAATAACTCCTAGAAGCATTAACTGAAAGGCTTAATTCGAACGGTCAGTTACTAAAAAAATCGAAGGATAATTACAAGCCAGTTAACAACTGGATCTAGAAAACGGCTGAAACGATTCCATCATTAATAGCCAGGTGGTTACCTTATTAAATTAGGATGGCAATTACACACCAAAAATAATGCCTCCCATAGCTGTTCCAAAATGACTCTGGACAAATGCAGCAATTTCAAATGCTGACTAATCGAATAGGACCGTAGGTTAAAAATATATTTTCTCCCAAACAAAAAGGAAAGGAGAAAAAAGAGAAGGGACACTCGACAACCAAATGCACCAAACCGAGGCAAGCCTTCCAAATTCACACTCATCCCCTTCCTCTTTCAATTCAGGCATCTATTTCCTTATTATATTTCCATCTATTAAGAAAGATCACAGACTTGACTGTTAAAGGATATACCGGGAAGCGGGCCCCGTAATCCTCTTACTGCTGGTATATTCTTTGATGGTACACAAGATTCCGATTTGGATTCAAATTTATAAAAATAGGACCCATTATGATTCAAATATCTAGATCCAACTACACGGCTCCCTTATTCGTACATTATATCTGGATTATTGAGATGCATAATTTTGAAAAATTAGATACTCCATTATAAAAATTGTGGACTTTTAATGTATATCAGTGGCAAAGATAAAAATGCTCAAAACACATAATATGGGCAAATGAATTTAAGAAATCTTCTTCCATATCCAATTATTGCCTATTATTATTAGTTGTTTGCTTGTATTTTCACATTTCCAAATAGCAACTTATTTGTATTTGACATAAACGACACTGGTGTATTTTTCACGGTTGAGTTCCAAAATCGACCCCAAAGTGTGTTTGATGGTCAACTTGGCTAGCGTCTAGTTCTCAAAGGGAACAAATACACCACATGGTTTTGTGACTATAAAATACAAACCGTGGCACCTAGTAAGAACTTCAAGCACCGTACTGCCCTATTTAAGCTATGCTAATAATAAAAGGCTAGGGGTGATGTTGAATCCTATGGATTTAGTACCTTGTATAGTGCAAATGGTCAAACTATCCATTGTCATGTTTAGTATGATACTTGTGACCTAGACAGTTTTGTCAGTTATATATGTGGACCAAACAATCAAGTTGGGGAGAGAGAGGTCTATGGAAGAATATCGAGCAGCTTAGAGGGCAAATCTCAGTCCCTCGGCTGCATTTGAGTTAAATGTTCCCTCCCAAGAAGACAGATTGGGTAGTAATCTGGCAACTCAAACTGAGGTTGATGATTTTTGTGGTTGCATTAACACTTCTAAGCTCGTGGAAATGAGAAGAACATTGATCTTCTGACCATTCACCAGGAGTCATCTTTGTTCTGCACAATGAGTTTCTGGATAAGATACCTTTAGGTTTTATAACATGTGGACAGAACATGAAGCTTTTCTTAAGGTAGTTAAGAATGTATGGAAACAGGAGCTTTTCATTACACTTGGCAGCAAATTTAGCTAGGTTTTTCTATAAAGCACATGACTGTGCAGCAGTGCTTTGTGCATAAATCAACAAAACCAGGCTTCTAAACTTCAAATGTATACTCCCCTCTCTGCAATGAACAACCTACTCTGACCTAAGCCACATAAGCCAAATTCAACTATTTTGAGCATAATTAAAAACTTTTCATCCACCCATCCCTTAGAACACCTTTCAGCAATTTCTTGAAACAAGAAGCTTTAACTTTAGTTTCAAGAAAATATATTAGCTTGATCTTATCCCTTCCAATATATTAGCTTATTTATGAGGCTTAAGCCTCTTAACTTTCCATTATGCTGTATTTAGATAATCAGGAGGAGAAATCAGGATCATCCCCATGAGAGTCAACCAGTCTACAGTCTACACTCATGATTGAGAACATCAAATGTAGAATATATCCGAAGATTCTGTACTGGTTCAGGCAGTTCAGGCTGCCTCTGGACTATACTTGCTGACTTCTTTTATGGCATTGCCTATCCTGCATTCATATAAGCCTTGGGCAATCACCCTTGTCTATCAGCTTTTCACCATTGACAACCTGCTTCTGCTAATGAAAATCGGGGCACACATATCTCCTCCATGATTTCCACCTAGGTTCTGTTGCTGCTGCATATATCGGGGGTATGACCCCATATAACACGTTTTGTACACTACATTAGTTTTAGGCAGCCACCAGATCATTTTCAACATCAATTTCCAGAGGAAGCCTAGAATAAGAGATTCTTCATGTTTGAGAAGTCAACTATTCAATGCAAACTGGTCTTCCCACTCTACTAATCATCTTTACTCAATGTCTTATCAACCCGATGATGCAGCCTTAATCAAGGACATTGAAATGTAACAGTGAACATTGTACTTGACTTGTTTGCTTCAAGAATCCAACATTTGTCACCTCATTTCTGAAAAATCTGAACATGAAGAATCCTCCATCATGTAACAAAATTTGAGGCATCAATACCATTTTCTAGTGCTCCTTCATATAATTCTCCATCACTGCAAAAGACACAAAATCCTCCAAGATATAATGTGTCCAGCATTCCAATTCATCCTCTCCGTCCTAATGATCAATTAGAATCATTCCTTCGACTCAGCAAAAATTTGAGCCATTACTCTGATTTTTATTCTTACAGAACAGGTTAATTCCCTTCGAATCTTTCCATAGAGCCTTTTCTTGTTTCTGAGATGTCACAAATTTCACATTATCAACACTTCTCCTGCATTTCTTCCTGATCCACCAAATTGACTCCTCTCAATCTGAATGATTACTTATATCCAAAACACCTCCTAATTCCATGCCAACTTACTCAAGTCCAAGATCATCCAGAACATCATCATTTTCACAAGAATTAGGTATATGGCCAGTTCGATTCACTCAGATTCTTATCCAATAATTGAAATAAAGCAAAAAACCAATTCATTCAGATCTGACATTGAATTCTTCATGCTGTTCCTTGAAAAAACACTCACAATCCTCTCTCTTCCTCGCTTCTACATTAACTTTTAAGGGAGGCACATGTTACATAAGTATGCACCTAGAGAATCTAAGTCCCATGCCCATCTCCTGTCACTGTCAGCCATGGATTCACATTTCCGTACCCTAAATAGCTATGACTTAATCAAAAGAAAGAAGCTTACTTACCATTAGTGTGACTCACGCCAAGAGCAAGAAGCACTTCCAGGTTTGTTGGGTCGACATCCTGTGCCTTCATCATTGACGTAATAGCCTGCAAGCACAAGTCATCATCATCATGATCAGAACGTCCAACATATTCACTTTTAAATTGATGAATGTTGATACAAGTTCAAGCTCTGGACATGTGAGATATGAGCCTGATCTACTTATTATGAAACCAAATCATAAAAAGCCAACACAATTGAAGCATAAGCACCATAATATCAAAATTGGAAATGCAGTGAAGAGTGATTATCACCACACCAGAGTTTTACAGTTCCTTCTCCATCAAGGCAATTAATCAAGAAGATTTAACCTTGCATTTTTTTTTTTTAAGTGGCAGGGGGAGTGAGGGGAAGCCCTTGGGGCAGGTTAAGGATAATTATGCTAACTAGTACACTTCTCCATTAATTGCCAAAAGAAAGCTCAAGTTGGGAGATGAGGGGCGCAGGGGTGGCCGCCAATCAATTGTACTTCAGACTTGATCAATATATGTTCTAAGAATGACAGCTCCAAAAAGGAAATTAACGAAACAATAGCACTGCATTCCAGCTCTGATTTGCATATGGGAGA
The DNA here is from genome assembly GCA_025585075.1 of Nepenthes mirabilis. Taxonomy (NCBI): domain Eukaryota; kingdom Viridiplantae; phylum Streptophyta; class Magnoliopsida; order Caryophyllales; family Nepenthaceae; genus Nepenthes; species Nepenthes mirabilis. The sequence continues at coordinate 30,430 of JAODPA010023301.1, read as the reverse complement.
GAAGAGAGATTAATTGCAGACAAAAAATAAAACAAAAGTGCTCAGATCTGAGCAATTTGACTCAAGAAAGACATAACAACCAATAATTATCTGGGGAATCTACTTGAACTTTAATTACTACAACAAGCTGAAGCTCAATTGTGAACTCCATCCCAGCAACATTTGACACTTGAGAGAGGAGGTAAGAAAGGGAAACGGTGGACCTCTCTGCTTGCTCAACAGATTTGTCTCTAATGTTCTGCAACTGGGTTATTTTGATGATGCTGAAGATGAAACCAATAAGAACTACATTAAAAGCTCGCAAGAAAGGAGCAAGTATTAAGAAGATATTCTTACATGAAGATGGATACTCAATTTTGTTTCACACATAATAAGCACAAGATATTTTGAAAGCGGCCGCTACTTTCTTGATACCTAAGGTTTTCTGCTAAGAGAAAAGACTCATGATTTCTCTTTTCATCTTGGGGATGTTTGGCATATTTTCTGTTGGGCACAGTTGAATGGATTAAAGCTTCGTCTATGAGTTGTGTTGTTATAAGAAGGATTGCCAGCAAAAGAAGTAAACCAATCTATTTAGGTAAATGCACAGCAGATAATAGAACACCCTATGACAAATCCTATAGATGTTGGCATAAGAAAACCTATGATTAAGGATATTAGAGACCATGAAGTCCTAAAGCAGATTATATAAGTGGAAGCCAAAGTACTGTAAAAATGCAAGAAATGTAGTGGTTTTGAACAAGAGTGTCGGGGGCTAAGGTGAAGCAGATATGGAGTCCTCAGATTAAGCAAGCAGAATTCAATCTCTCACTCTGCCAACTGAGGTAAACAGCTCAAAAAACAATAAGGAAAAGTGGATAGTAGTAACCACAAAAAAGACTCAAGCAAAAAGATGAACTAATGAACAATGCGAAAGCTACATTGCCAAATTTATAAGACATAAATATCATTTAAATCTTTGGTCAAAACAGGAAACTGAGATACCACAAAGTTGTAGAGCGAATAAAATTCATGGGTAACGTAAATTGCCAAAATATCAACAAACAGAGAATGAAAGGGAAGGAAAAAGCTAAGATTCTACCTACAGTCTTTCAAAACGATCTTCAGCTGGAACATTAAGGGGAAAGGCCAGTGAAATTAATATGCTTTCCAATCAATAGGATATCTACCAAAGAGTTGACCGTCACAAAAGCCTCCAGGCTTGGCACTGGCAATTATGGACATTGTGACAAAGTAGAAATTTCTTAGAGGGGTGTGTAAGTTAATCAATAAAGTCGAAGGGGGAGGACAAAGACCTAACACATAACCCAAGTGATGCAAGCAAAAAAACGGCAGATGCCACGTGGCACAAACTGATCACTATTTTTCCTTTCTTTCATTTTTTTTCTTTTTCCCCTTTTTAGGAGCAACTGAAATGGAAATATTAAAGGAAAGTTTCCTGTCAAAATATCAATGTTCAATACAAAAAATTAACAGATATTCAATCTCAACTAAAAAAATATATAAATTGTGTGAATTTGTGTACCCCTTTTCTCACCTGTATCTGCCCTTACAAAAAAAAGAACTGAACAGATTAAAATGTATAAATCCCATTTCATTTCAATCTCATTCATATTTTAGCCACCAAGGTTTCATTCCAATCATTTCATCCTTGGAGTATGAATACAAACAAGCCTATGATCTTTCAGAAAATATGCATGAAGGGTGGGGACAGTGTAGCCATTTAGTTACATTGAATTTTGAAGGATTCAGCTTAAATACGAGTACTAGACTTCCTCTCCAGTGACAGATTAGTTAGGTCTTATAAATACAGGATCATCCTGCTTCTTAAAATTATTCGATACTTTGGCAAACAGCTCGGAAAAAAAATGGAAGACAAACATAAGCTTTGTGATCATTGAACAAGAATGAATCCCAACCTGTTGATCATCATCATTCTCTGCATGTGCTATCCCTAGTAACCTCCACCCTTCAGCATTCTCAGGATTCTTTATGACTTCAGCCTCCAAAGCAAGCACTGCTTCACTCAGAAGCCCCTTCCGGAAAAGCTCTTGGCCTTCCTTTAAAGGATCAGGGTGACCAACATAGGGGTTCATATCAGAAAAGACATAAATCCCCTTCGAGGAGTCTAAACGTCGCTTGGTAGCCACTTGCTCACTTAGGTACCTATAAATCATATTAAAACAGACTGCTGTTACATAAACAAACAAAAACGTTTTAAGGTCCACATCCATATGGTCAAGCTATTTTCATATTAGAAGAAATACATAGATAATATTGGCAAGTTCCATGTCAAAGTGGATGAAGGTATATTTCTTGGCTGTTCACAGACTAGTAAGGCTTAACATGTTTTTATAACAACAGAACATCAGCATCAAGGAACATCAAAAACAAAAAGACTTAAAAAATTATCTAAGAATGAGGCCCCAAAGGGAACAACAAATGGACAAAAAAAATGATCAAGAGACACAAATACTCACAAGGAATGGGGTAAATTCCACAAAATGTTAGCCCACATCTGAATATAAAAGGATGCTCATAACAAAAGCAGCAGTAGCATAACTAAAACTTGGGGGAAAATGAGAACAAACTGTTTTCACAAGCAAAAATGATAGCATAACTAAAACTTGGGGGAAAATGAGAGAAAACTGTTTTCACAAGCGAAGGTGATATGCCACAAAGGATAGTTTTCATTGAGCATGTCACAGTTAATTATTCCTACAATTTTTCAACTCTAACTCTCCCATTCCAATCATTGCTTTTTAGTATGGGCATAAGTTACACTACTAATCCCAAGAAGAATATTAGGTATACCTTTCGGTTTGCTATTTTGGTATGCGAGTTGTTAGGCACACTGTAGGAAACGCTAGTTGGGCTCATCTATATGGATATGACAACTTGGGAAATACGTCAACATTTTCATGATTAATTACTTTTATTAATTTATTGATTAACATTTGTTTAATGGTTATTATAAAGAATCAAAAATACTATTTAATTATAACTGACAAGTGACATCATATTCATAAAACAGAAAGACTTCTAGGTCAGAAAGTAGCCAAAAACCTGTCCCCCCACCCCCCAATCCCTTTCCCAACTCCAAAGTCCGAGGCTGACTGAGAGAGAAATTCAGGCCATTGATCAAACCCAAACCCTAAGCCCAACGAGCAGAAATAAAAGAGTTAAGTGTGCCACTGTAATGTTTGCTAGTGTTGTCACAATTTTTGCCAGCTCTACAGCTCCTGGAACCCTTTTCTCCCCTTTATCAATTACCTCTTAGCACCCAAAAGTCAATGTCGTCTTCTTCCTCTCAATAGCAATCTAGAAAATAAAAAATATTATCGATGTTCAAATATTTCCAACAGTTATTGATTCTCATGTTTAGTTGATTGCCAAAGAAAACAAATTAACAACAAGCCATACAAATCAGGTTCGTCAGTTCTAGCAAAAATCAGGGCAAGTTAAGACATCAAGAATCACAATCTAGGTCTCACAAATCTAGCAACTATAGGGAGAAAAAATACAAATATATGCCAACAGGAACCAAAGGAAACATTTCAGAAAGCAAGCTTGGAAAAGCAATGGTGAAGCTCAGGAAAAGATGCAAATATATGGTGTGAGAGGTAGCCTTTGCCAAAACAACAAATGACGAGTGTCTAGCAACAAGTTTTTTGCAACATCCAGTATCTGTGTGAAAGAAATAACAATTAAGCCACCTGAAATCAAAAAGTGAAGACAAGGGGGACACCATCACCTGCAACAGCAGCACGCAATACATAGGTTTTACTGTGGAAGACCTTATCTTGCATCAATGCACCCTTAATGAAATAATGAAAGCATTTCATGCATATGAACAAGGGAACACGAAATTTCACATCTAAATATTAAATTCACCAACATTTCCTTACCAATGGAGCATGGAATTGATGTAAGCGAACCCAAGTAATAGGATATTGCTTGGTTTGGTTTGGTTTGAACATTCCCTTACAAACAAAGAACAAGATAGATCTTCTCAAGTGCACCATGCAACTGCCGAATTTCAAACAGCTACTCATTGGGTTTGGCTCTTTCTAATCCATTACTCTCACAGCAGGCCTGTTCACTCTTATTTGTAGGGTAACCTGATGTTAGTCCATAAACCTGAGGAGTAAGGTTGATATTGCCTGTCATGTTGTCGCCTTTGATTAAGTGACTACGAGTTATGTCACCACCCAAGAACACAAACAATCGGCTTAGAAGGCATGGACCTTAATGAATAAAGGAACAAACATCTCAAGCACTAGCATAAGCATTAGCCAACACATTCTGAAAGCAAGGCAGTGCCTAAGCACAAAAATGGAGGTAAAACAAAGCTGGAAAAGAAATCCATCCAAACCACCATTGACAAGGGAGAAAAACTGAAACACACATAGTAACTTGCCAAAATTATATGTACACTCATAAGTTAATATAAAATTGACAAGATAAGATACTAAAACCTTGCAATTTGGTTTGCAGCTCATGAACTTCACAATTATACAGCAGTAGCGAAATTCTAATTAATCAATTGGACTTACTCATCATAGGCAGCGGCCCAGCTATCTGTAGAATCCTCCCCTAGGGCACCTTTCCCAACTTGATTCCCGAATTCTTCCACCCAATCTTGAACATGCAACTTGGAAAATTCATCAGCCCATTGGTCATCAACTAACTCATGTTGTTTGCTTCCAGTAGCAAATTCATGAACCCATTTATCAGGTCCATAAGAAAGCTGAAACAACACTTGCATTAGATGACAAAAGTCTTGAGCCAAAAACAAGAAACATTGACTCATAAAAATGGAACAGCAAAACCGTTCCAGCCCAAAACAAAGAATCTGCAGTTTCGTATTTAAAACCCAATGCAAATTCTAAGAGATACTCAAATTGGCTGGCATCAAGATACGCATTCAATTACAAAACACATCACTCAATTAACAGTAATTTCAAATTGATTGATGCTGAGGAACATGTTGTTTGGGTTCATCAGTGAATCCTGCCCTCAGTGATCAGTTCGCATAGCATGTGTGTGAAGATGATTATGAGCTACAAAAAAATGTGCAACCAAACATGGAGACAGTAAAGCAGGGAAATTTCACAAAGTATAAAGAGGTGAAAAAATGTGGGTAACAATATCAACTGACAATCTTTACACGAAACACATAAGATGCAGATAGATAGATAGAGAGAGAGAGAGAGAGAGAGCTTGCATGACAATGCAGGAATAGAGGTCTAATGAAGTGTTTCAAAAGTGAAATGTTCGAATTTAGTAAATTTAGTAAAGGAACATATATAACATGTTATGCAATCTCTAAAGCAAATATTTTGACAAAACAGTATGCCTGCTAGGCCTAAACCTAATAGACAGAAGAAAGAGTCCAAGAGTTGAAACGTGAATTATCCAATGCAAATGGGAAATCCATAGGACAGGATGGCATGGTCATCCAACAAGCAATGTTTTAGGAGAAAATGGAACAATTTGATCTGAGAAGCCCACTTCACAATATTAGTGATTGACAGAGAAAGCGTTTATTGTTAATTTCAGTATTGTCTAACAGAATACAAAAGCATGATACCAAAAAAACATACCTCAAAAGCCACATCCAGAGCCCATAAAAAACAAAACATAAAAAATAAAAAGAAAAACAAAGCAAAAGGCAACAAAAAAACAAAAATGAAAACAAAGAAAGATGTATCAGCCTTTACATAGCTTACATCCCATTTGAGTCATTTAAGTTGCCTTATTTCCTTTCAGGATTTCACACCTTGCTTCTGAAATTAGTAACCTCCTCCAACTTCCAAGCTTCAATTTCCTTAAACAGATTCATTCCATGTCTTTAATGCAGCCTCAGCCACAACATCAAAGCTTTAAGTCTAACAACATATGGCTGGCTATCTAATTTCTCTTTTGTCAACAAGCTTGGATTAAGGCAAATCCTCTAAAACTAGGAGCAATTATAAATCCTTTTTGTTACATCACTCAAATTTTTCTAGACTACAGGCCACAGCTTCCCTTCTTATTACCTTTAATGCTGACTAGGACTTTTCTCACAGATGCATCATCAAGCCCGAGTTTTAGGTGTCTAAACAATCTCAGACATCTTTCACTATGTTTTCTTCCATAAGTTTTACTTAGAAATCGCTAGGGTTTGTAAATTTACATTTAATATTTTAAAGTTCCACCACTCATCCATCTAAACACCATGACTTCCACTATAATTTCAAGTATGTAATTTCTCAATTGTGTAACATTCAGTCCCATCAAGTATAGTTTGTTAATAGGGATACAATAAAATTCTCTTTTAAATTTTGGAGGTACTGCATGGTAAATTTGTCCCTTGTAACCAACCCCCTTCAATCTTACCCATCATGTCGTCATCAATCTCTACATTTTCTTAAATTGTAGACTTAAAGGAAAGAAGTTGTTGGTTTTCAGGAATTTCATGATCAATAACATTGGCTTATACAATATTTTCTTAAGAACTTTAGATGCTGAACCCTCTCAATAGTAAATTTGGTTTAACTTCACAATGCTAATTTCATCTATCAAAACAATATCATATGCAAATGACATACCTTAAGATACCTCAACTAGAATGTACTGTATATTCATCCATAAAAAAGGCCAAAAAATAGCAAGGACTCAACGTTGGCCCTTGATGATATCCTATTATAACTGGAAAATATTTGATATAATGCACAAAACAATAATGATGGAATCACATGAACGACTAAAGCAATCATAGTGAGCCTTTTGGTATCATGCAATAAATTGGGTGGTGATGTACTCAAAAGGTTCCCAATCAAAACAACAAAGCAATAAATTAATGACCAAATTGTGACACATAAAAGTCCAACAATGCATATGAACTCACAACATGGATATTACAGGTCAAACCATATCTCAGAAAGCCACACTTACCTCTTTGTGTGCATGTTGGTCAGTTTCAGAAAGACCTGCAATATAATGTTTCTTATATTCTGTTGCCCAGTCCTCTGCTACAGATACAGAGCTGGACTGCACTTGATTATCTTCAATGAACAGTTCACCACGACTCATCTTTGACACAAATTGGAGAAACTTCGAATTCTGTGATCCCATGATGTGAAACATTAGTACGACCAGCATGCAAACCAATTCAAACCTCAATAAAACAACTCCACTTATTTTTTAAAAAAAAAAAAAAAGCTTTAAAAATCAGGCATTTGTAGACCTCCAAGCATTTTTGAGACATAGTCAAATAATATATCAACAATTGTACAGCAACAGATCCAGCTCTCTATTAGGCAAAAAATGGAAGTGTCTGAAAATCAATTGATTTCAGGCCAAGGTGTTCAACCACTAAATGTATACATTCATTGCAAATGTTAATAAACAAAAGAAAATGTATACATTCGTTGCAAATGTTAATAAACAAAAGACAACAGATCTACACATGATTTTCAAAGATTTAAAGAAGGGGTTATAATAGGGTGCAGTCTTATGGCAGGTGTTAGAAAGAAATCAACTGATGGAAAATATATCATCAAGGATATGTATATAGGAGTGCTAATAGTGTCAGAACTGTAGGAGAAACCGCATGACTTCCCCATTAGAATAGAAATGCATAAAACAGGGGCTTAGGTAAGTAATGCTTGCAAATGATATTCGTTTGATAGATGAAACTAGGCAAGGGCTCAAGACAAGGTGTAAAATGAAATACATTTTAGTAATTCTGGACACAATAATGAAAAAGTCAAAATTAATGATCAAGATATTCTTGAAAATAACAGATTTTATTACATTGGATATCAAACTAAAAAACCAGAGAGATTGATGACGATGTGATGCATCGGATATATGTAGTTTGGTTAATATAGAGGAATGGTTAGGAAGTGCTTTCAAACAAAAAAAAGCTCCAAAATTGACACGAAATTCAACACAATAGCTATTAGACCAGCTATGCTATATAAATTAAAATGTCAGGCAATTAAAAAATAACATGGGCACAAAGTGGTAAGGAGATGATAATCACAAGATGAATAGATAAAATAATAATAGAACATAATTGTAACCAAATAAATCACACCAATAGAATAAAAGATAAAGGAACAAAATTTACGATTGTTGGAACACAAAAGGTAAGCTAACAAGCAGCTCTAAAGAGTAAAGAAATTTGTTTACGTTAGAGACAAGAAGAAAGGAAGCATAGGCCTAGAAAAACAGAGTGGAGCATAAAGGATATAAATTACTTCTGCTATTAAAGAATGTTGCACTAAACCAAGCAAAATAGTAGATGAGAATACATATAGTCAACTAACTAAGTGAGACTTTAGGCTTTGTTGATGTCTGATGTTGATTAGAAATCTGTCAATACATCCTCATGAAGCAGTTATGATTTTTGTAATAATAAGAATGGCAAGGTTGTCACACCCTAACTGCAATCCACCGAGTCGATTTATAATATGCCGCCAGCCTAAGGTACACCAAGAATTCGCAAGGCTAACACCGAATAATCCAATCTATTCACCAAATATTCTAATAAATAGATATCTATAACTATTCATAACTTATTCCTCAATTGCAACAGCCCAAAAAATAATTAAAAACTATGCTTCTTCTCCTCTCCAATACCAAACAACCGAAAAGAAAATCATATTAGTCCATACATGAACTGGTTAAATTAGGTTGATCAACAAATAGTCCTGTAAAAGAGAATCACAGAAAACCATTCCTCAAGGGCCAAGAAATAATGTAGCATCCCGGATGTTTTGGATAAATTATTTTTGAAAAATAAATTATGTGATAGATATTGGATAAATTCTTTTAGAAGAAATTAAATTTAAAAATAAATAAATAATAAGATAATAAATATACTACCACT
>JAODPA010023301.1:0-21507 GCA_025585075.1 Nepenthes mirabilis | reverse complement strand
TCTTTTCTACTTCTTTCCCTGACTATTACTTTTTATTTCTTTTCCTCTTCCCTGTCTCTGTCACTCCATCTCTACCACCCCAACTTGGCATCTATTAAAAAAACATTTTCGATTTTATATTATTTGCAGTTTTAATTTATTTTAACCTAACATCAAAATTATGTCATGCCTGAGTCCTAAACTACCATTATGCACATTAAATAACCCAGGCAAAAATTATAGTCCAAATAAAAATGTCCCCACAATTATGTTAAACAATAAGGTTATCACATTTGGAGAGGTATTAACCTGTGGCCAAAAATGGAAAACTTACAAGTTACAAAACTACAGCATATTCCAGAGTTAGCTGAACTGAAGAACACTATAGTACACAGAATGAAAACAGGACACCATGGAACATACTATCGTAGGGTTACGCAGCGTTGGATCACTTAATTGGAACCAAATATGCTTGTTCAGATTAAGCAACGTAGTTTAGGATGGCATATACAATAATATGGATATGTATTGGGCTGAATACCATATAACAATGACAAATAAATCGCAAATATTTTGAATAACCTAATTATATGGGTAAGTAGCCTCACTTTTTAATGTTACACAGACATAGCAGTGCCATGAAGTATAAACAATCCAAAAACAAAGTTCATAGCATCATTTAAATAAGATCTTTATTAGCAAATTATCCCATAGCAATAAACAACTCCTTGAAATAAAAGCACTCATACTTCAAAAACAAAATCACTCTTTGTAATCTGTCTATTTATTTATTGGGAAACCTAAGGATCTCTCTCAATCTTCCCAAATAATCCATATTCCTAAAATATCTACCCTAGGTCTCCCATAAAGTCTCTCATCTTTCCATAACATCAGCTTCTTATGATAAACTTTTGGACGACTAGCTGACTAGTCATCACCAAAATAGACACTATCTATTTTTTGGTAACTTCAGAAATTTCTCTCAGGATTCCTCAAAAATCTTTCCCAAATCATCTATCATTGATCATCATCTGTAATACCTCTCATCTTTCCAAAACAAAAGCTCTCATCATAATCTATCTTGGATCAAAGACAGTTCAAATATAGCTGGAAAAGAAAATTCGCTGCTCAAGAATCAATTCCGATGGATGGAAATTCTCCAATCAACATGTAAGCTACACCATCCTTTTGTTCCTTCCTGTTTGGTTGTCAAAACACTAGATTCACCGAACTGGATCACTAATGAGCATGTTCTAAATCATGAATCTATATTTTAGATTGGGCAATGCAGATCACAAATTGCTAGGGCACTTGCAATCTTTGGTGACCAAGTTTAGGCAACTTTGCCAGCTGCTGCAGCTGCTTCTTCACAAAGATGTATTCAGTGTTTGAGAAAAGAAGGAGCTTTTGAGATGCTTTTGCAAGAAGCTGCAACAACTTTTCCACAAAGCCGATGGGCATTGTTTGATATCCAGCCAGCTGTTTCCAAAAGTTTAAAGCTGAGGGATAGCACTTTTTTTCCAGTTTTTCAAAGCTGCTTTCTGCCGTAACATATAAATTTTGCAAACAAAATAGAAATTTTCCTTCCCCACTACCCTTGCTTGCAGCATAGCGACAATATAATTTTGTCAAATACTTCCCTTCTTCTCAACAAGCTACAACACAATTACAGCACGACCACAGAAGAATTCAATTTACCTAACACAACCTTAGCCTAAATCAAGCAAAATGATGTAAGAGGATTCATTAAGCACCCCATGTAGAGAGATGGAATACTTTGTTAATGCTGCTATTGATGTCTTATGTTACAAACATAGACTATGAGAAGGACTATTAGGAAAGTTTTTTATATTCCATGCCTGGGAAGTTGGACCTTAGGAAGACTATCAATTAACAAAAATAGCCTTGCCTCTTAAGCCTTACTGATCCATGGATACCGGGGACAGTTGCATCAAAAACAATAAAAGCCAAAACATGCTGTGTAAAAAATGATATAACCAAAAAATTAAGGAGAATGCACACCTGAAACTTTGGGTCATTATTTTGAGCTAATGTACTTGCCAGTAGACGGCTTTGCTCCATTGCAGCTAAATTCGAGATATGTGCACCTTGTATTTGAGTTACTGATGTAATTTGAGCTTGCTCCTATGAATTATAAGGGCATCAATTAGCATTTTTGAATGTCAGAAAGCATTTGGTAAATTGATGGATTCTTAGCTCATTCCTACTACATTATATAAACTCAAAACTTATCTCCTAACTAAAAATGTTTTTAACAGAAATGAAACACGATGGATAATAAGAACCTAATGACACATTACATTAGGGATGCTTAAGGGATAATCCAAACCTTAAAACACCCTAACCACATCAGCAGAAAGAAACCGATTTGGAGATATCGTAAAAGCAAGAAGCCCACAAGGATTCCGACATAAACCAGGAAAATAAACAAAATAATCACGAGCACATGCAATCACATTGACTCCAATTGAACATCTTCAGTAATCCCAAAAAAACAGCCATTATCTCATTGGTTCTATTTTCTGTGCACAGCATGTCGAAATCCTGTAGATCATGAACTAGCTGTTGATAACCCACACCAGTGAAACAGTAATGAAGCACCAGCAACTTACGTCCCCAAATTCAGAGGCCCAACCGCTAGGACCATGTTGTTGATTGAACAAATGAGCCCAGCCACCTGGATCAACGTGTTCTCTTTGTTGCTCGTATTCAGTGACCCATCTCTCTGCAGGAGGCGAAGTAGCAAATGCACCTTGTGACTCTGTCCAATAATTTTCCAGATCGCTAAATCTCCAAGGCAGGGACCCCATAGCTTGAATATTGTTGTCAATATCCAAAGAACATAACAATGCATCCACCTAGAAGCATACACAGTGTTGTAACAATCTCCAACTATCAAGCAACTGAACAAGCAAGCAAGTTAAATAATAGTACGAATGGTCGAAAAAAAAAAAAGAAAACCAAATTAGCTTTTGCACATCACATAATGACACCAATATGTTTAAGCATCAAGCACCAAAACCAAATAATGTTGGATTAAACTACCCTGCTTTAAAAAACTAATACTGCACTTCACCATAATTAGAACATTCCTGTTAAGGAGCTAATGAAATGCAGCAAATGAAGCAAGATACCAAGAATTTAGGCTATATAGTCATACGTCAAAAACTTGGCTTCAAATTACATAACTTGAAGTTTCAGCACACCTCTTAAAGCTTCAGGACATCTCTCATAAGCTCCTAGAGTTTCAGCACAACAGAACACCACTTGAAGTTTCATCACTAAAAATTAAAGTGCTTAAAGCAGAACAGAGCTTCATAGGGGGGCAAATTCTCACCAATTCATGCCAGGAAAAGGAACCAAATCATAAACATGAGTCAATTTCCATCAATCAAGTAGGCCTGTGCATTAATAAACTCATCACTCTTATTCAACTTGGGTAGAGATGTCTAGGAGCCATGGTCACATCAATAATTTTTCTGCTTGTCAGTTTCTAAATACCAGTACAATGCAATAACTAAATGAGTAAAGTGATCTGAACCTGTGCATTAATAAACTCATCACTCTTATCAGAAAAGAAATGTCGAGCCATGATGCTGCTACGGTCCCTTATGCACCGTTTTTCACCTTTTGTCAATCCTAACACCGGAAGAGCAGTAGGCCTAAAAGGAAAATCACCACAGCTACTGTTGACAAAGGAGTGCAAGAAGCTTGACAATATTTTCTGGGGTGTCCCTGCATCAAAATAGCAAACAAAGTGAGCAATGACAATAGCATCTTGATTTGTATAATCAGTATCATGTTTAGGGACAGTACTGCAGTATAATATGTCATGTTGTCAGAGATTTCTTTAACAATTAAGCAACCTCAATATGGAGAATGAATCCGGCAATATACCTAACTTATTTACATTCCTCCACTTACATATGGAAAAGATTCATCCTACAGTTAGATTCAACTAATGAAATAAAGGCTTGTAGTAACTTTTACAAATGTAATTGCTGTAAAGGATGAAACATTCAGTTGCAGCATTTCCCTGTTTATCTCATGACGTGCAAAACACTTCTGATGGGGGAAGGCCTAATAATTTTCATATTATCAAAGATAATAATTAAAGAAAAAGAAAACACTAGATCAAAGATGCCACCCTTCATGAAGTTCAACAACAAATGAATAGAAAGGATACATTGGTTTATGGTTTTGCTTCATAAATAAATACAAGATGATATGAGCCAGGTATAACTCCAATAAATATCAATGGTTGTGGTTCAAGAAAAAAGGGTGAGTTTTAATGCAATGCTCACCCAATGAAATGTTAAGGTTATTCCATGGTAAGATCATAAATTTAAACCACAAAAATGTTGTTTCCGCAATACACGGTTACAGTTGCATACATTTGACACTAACCAAATCCCATGATTTGGGAGCCTCATACACTTGATTGCCCTTTTGTTGGTTCAAGGAATGAGAAAACTCCACTAAATTACTAAACATGTCGCTTAAGATAGATGAAATTTAACATTTCTGTAATCATGGTTGTCCAATCCTCAAAATGAAATCCACATTATGGGTAGTTAACAAACAAATCTTAAAGTAGCACCTGAAAAGTTGGAAAAATAAATATTTGCAAGTGTCGAAAACTCAAGAAGGAAGATAGAGAATCAAGCAGCTGACTGCAAGCACCTGATGTTCAAGCAGTTGGAGGTCTATGTGTCCATGACATTGACAAGTGACTTCAAATGAATAAGGTATTAGCTAACACAGCTCTTATGGAAGAAATTTATTTGAGGTTTAAAAGATGGCAGGAATTACAGATAAAGGAGAACAAAGAAAATGCAAAAAGCTTCCACAATGTAGCAAATGCTCAAATAAGATCAATCTTCACCAGCAACTTGGATATTGAGATTATCAAAGAAAAGATAATCTCAAGGAAAGAAATGAAAGTAGTGAGGGTTTCCAAGGAACACTGCTACACAGGGTACCGATGGCTTGTCTCTACAATCACCCAAATCCCTTAGATAAATTTTTATGAGAAATGATTTTAGTGGTGACAAATTTTAGCTAAGAAAGTATAGCCACTCTCTTGAGAGAATCGGGTCATGGTGAAAATTGAAGCATTGAGATGGAGGAATTCTCAAGCTAAATCAACAACAAAAATCATTGGTAAAATTTCTTGTTTAAAACATTCCATGAGTGTCATTTCTGTTCTAATAATGACCTGCATGAGTTGCTTTACAATTTTTTTAGCTTCAATTCTGCAGCCTAAATAGTCTGCAAATACTATCCTTTTATGTCATTCATACATCCTGTGTCCTCTTTTTAGTCAATTACGAATGGTTCTCCAACCTATTTTTAAATAAAACAACAGAATTAGTGTGCCTTGTTCATCAAATATGCCCTATGTAGCCTAGGACAACCAGAGATATCCTGGTAACTTCGTAAGCATTCAAGGCATTGAATTTACAGTTGACCAGTAGCTATCAGCTCCCTGCCTTCCACAATTACATAAATGAATCCTAATGGATGAGGCCTTTATTGTTGTTGAGTGTATGGTAAAGGTGGCACCTTCTCTCGCATGACCTAATAATGGATTTCCCATACAGAACCTTAGAGGATTGAACAAACCTAACAAACATAATGCAGTAAGGCACTTCATCGGTGAGAATAAGATTGGTGAACATAAAGGAAGGTCAGAGCCAAGACAAGTATGATTGGCCCCTAACAGAAGAATTTCTGAATTTTCTTGACTTCAGATGCCCCTCTATCATGCATCCAATTAATCTACTCTTACAGTCATATATGCAATGAGAAAGATTGGTTGTCTAGTGAGAATGCTTCCAATTGACATAGAACAAAGGGACAGAAGTGTGTTTTCATCCAAATAATGAAAAATGGTCCCTAAGACCATACAAGGATAAATTTCCCTTCTTAGAGACCACAGCATATCCAAAATTCAATCATTCATTCCTCGCTGTAATACATATAGAGTAAGTCATTCTTATTGTAACTTAAAAAAACTCTTTTAAAGGTGGGAACCAGTATGTGGTATAACACACTATAAGTAAAATATCTATTGAGTGTACAAACATGAAACATAGTCAAACAACACAAATCATATTTCAGGAGGAAAGTTCTTTTTCCCAAAAAAAAAAAAAAATAATTCTTGATTGTCAAGCAACTTATTAAGTCAAAACAACTGAAGGGATAAACTGTTTTCTACGCAAGATTATAAAAATGTAAGGTGAATAAAAAAATTGGCTTTGGTGGAACTAAGTTCCCCTTTGCCACAAAACTGTTCCACATCCACGCTGAAATGTGCACAAGCAAAAATCCATAAGGATCATGCACCAAAAATAAATGAACCCTGTCTTTTGACCTTACCTTCCAGGCCAAAAGAACATTTATCTTCATAATGGGTGGGTGTGAACCATCAGCCACGAGTGTACAGAAAGACTGGATAAAACAAAACTAGAAAGGGAAGAAGAATCATGACCACAAGTGCCTTGCTGCATTCACAGCCACTGTGGACAAAGTTTGGCTAAAAAGGAATGGGTGCCTATGTTGGGAAAAAGCTCCCCATTGCAGGTGCAGCTAATTAGTAGAATTGAGTTTGATATCTGCATCTGAAACCACGTTCCTCCAAATTAAAAAATATGAGATTGCACTCTTAAGCTACTGTTTAGATAGGGTACTGTTTTTCTTTTTAACCCCACCTTCCCCAGCAGCAAGTTGCTTTGCAAGTTTCTACACAATCATATCCACCAAAAAAATATCTTTAAAACTCGCACTACGAGGAAAGCCCAAGTGCTTGCTACATAGGGACCCCAATTTGCACCCTGGAACATGTAACGGGCCATCAGAGATTTACAGCCACATCAAACAGCAATAAATCTTATTTCCCAATATTATTTTAGAACCAAGTGCAATGTATTCACAATAATCAGGTACAGAGAGCTATTGCACATGATAATATCAAAGAGAGACAGATAGGTTATTTCCACAAGCCTTTAACAAAAATAAAGAAATTCCCATCACACTAAGAAGCTTAGTGATGCAGGTAGAACTACGAGTTCAATTTATTGGGATTTTAAGTAATTTATAAAGATTTCAATATGATCATACTTTTTGAAGCATCGCTTTTCAGTAAGATGTGATTACCAAGACAACTTGAGTTGTTGAATGAGTGTAGCTATCATCTAAATTTCTCCACAAGTCAGTTATTCCCCTAATTTCTGTCCAATTCTTCTTCTTCTGTGCTGATTTCACTTCTCTTCGTGCCCGGCCTTTCTTATTCATTCTCATCCTAAATTGAATATTTAGCGAGGCAGATATAAATTGCTAGTTTAATCAATATAGGAAAAGACAAAAGTGAAAGAATCATTAAAGATACTACAGATTAGGCAATGAGATCATATGGTATTCTAGTGGAGACTCGGAAATCTATGTAGAGTTGGCTGGTGCATACTTGACTACATTGCCTAACAAAATCCTAAGAAGTAAGAAGATGCCAGCAGAGTGGCAAAAAAGCATATTGATACTGATTTACCATAACAAAGGGAATATCCAAGGTTATGCCAATTACAGATGCGTTAGGGTGGTAGTCATACCATGAAGTTATGGGGAAGGGTGATCAACATGAGGCTAAAGTGAGATACAAATATATCAGAGACCAATTTGGATTCATGTAAACAGGCAAGCTTTCCGTAAGGCATCTTTAGATTTATGTAAACAGGTCTATGTAATAGCCATTTGTTTATTATCACCCTATTTATGTAAACAGGGTGCTTATGTAAACAGGGTGGTAGTCATCTTTAGATTTATGTAAACAGGTCTAGGAGCAATTTAAGGAAAGAAGGATCAGCATATGGTATAAATAAATTTGGATAAAATCATATGATTCAGTCCAAAGAGACTTCCTCTTAAGAATTAAAAGGGAAAAAGGAGCTTCCGTAGCATAAATTCAATTTATACAGGATCCAATTCTTGTGAGATAATCAAGTGGAACAGACTTAAAGGCTGTCCCAATTATGATGAGCTTACAATAATAGACAATTTGAGATCACATCAGCTTGCCTTGGCTATGGAGGAACTATTTAGGCACATCCCATATAATTTTCCTAAATACATGATGCGTGCAGAGAGTGAAAAGCATGAGATTGGTCAGACATACACTGGAAGGCATTAATGCATTATTAGCCATTCAGATAAATACTCTATAAACCAAAGGTTTCAAAATTAGTAGGACAATGATCAAATACACGGAATGAAATTTTTTTGAGAAGCAATTGATGATGGAAGTTTAGTGATGGGAAGTTGACCAAAAAGAGACTTTCCCATACAATGGGTTCTAGGAATCACAGCACCTTCCCCGAGGAGGATGATGATAGAGTTTTGCTACTTCAATATCCTTTTATTTGTTCTCTAATGACAAATCTATCCTGTGAGTGTTCTAAACAGTGCCCTATCCCTGCTTTTTGTTATATTCATCTTTTCCTTCATTTTTGCAGTGGATGTTTTTGAATATACCTTAGCTCTATGGCTGTTGTGTCATTGGTATTCATTTTATCCCTAACCATTGAAACATCTTTAAAATACTTTACTGTGTTTACCTGCTTTAGCCCTAGCCCTCCGTGTTTAATAAAATCCAGACATTTGGTTAATTGCTTCTCTTATTTTTTATTTTTATTCTGTTCAGAACAGTGTGCCTGTTGTTTTTTTCTTTGTATCGTTAACACTATCTGCTATTTTTTTTTCCTTGAATGCCCCTACCTATTTTTTTTTTCTTCACCAAATTGCTTGTTCAGGAGCTTTTATTTAAAATCACATATATTGGGACAATCAGAAGTGCTGAAAGGAGGAGTGATTGCAAATTTATCGTACAATCAGTTGTGAAATATTCCCATACAAAACAAAAAATATCAATTTTAGTTAATGTGTCGCTAGTGTTTCTTATCCTAAATTTCATAAAAATAATGTAATTGTGTGCCCATGTCGATGTAATGTCTGTGTCCATGCATCTTAGAGTTGGCATGATGGTTCAAAAAGATGGGTGGCTATACCCAAATCAAATAAAATTTAACAAAGTGAGAAAGTACATCCAAAATCTGTGATTGAGTTATAGCACTCAAACGTAGAGCTTAAGTACTAGAAGGTAGCTATTAGGAGACAGAAGCTTTACAAAACTGAAGGTAGTTAGGTACCAATTACCAACATATTAAAAAAGGGCAATGGAATGATGAAGATATTAAGATGGATATTAGCGGATATTCATAATGATATTATTTGGGAGAAAGTCATAATGGCAAGAATAGGATAGAAAATGCAAGAGATGCATTGGAGGTGGTCTAGCCTTGTGAAGTAAAGCCCATCTAGCACACCTATAAGGAGATATGAAGGGATGAAATATAAAGGGTTCATTGTAAAAGGGATAAAGGAAGACTAAAAAAAGTTCAATAAGAACCATCAAGCATGATCTTACATATCTAGAGATATCCAAAAATACAGCCTACAACAAAGCTTAATAACGGCAAGAACTGAAGAATCCATGTAGCCATTCCAAACTGGGAAAATGCTTAGTCTGGTTTTGTTTAATTAGCATCTTCCCATCTTAAGATTTTCAAAAGCTCACTCCTGCACTCTATTTCATTAACTTTTTACTCCATTAAAGATCTTTGACCAGCTCTAGTGCTCTACACAATTCGAGTCTTCAAATTGCAGGTAAAAATTCTACTGCTCACTACTTGAGTGCCCAAAATCTAGCAATTTCACTCCTTTATTTTATACTTTAATTTAAAGGTTTCTTGCTGAAACAAAAGATGGATTCCTCATATAGAACAATTCAAGCCACCACCACATAGCCAACCATACAAAACCTTCTCACCCCAACCACAAGTTTTGACTAAAAATCAAACTTTCAATTCATTACCACATATAAGTCATTATCTACGGAGAAAAGGAATACATGACAAAATGATGTCATTGAAGAAAAGAGGAGTACAGAGTACCGAAATAGAGAACATAATTCCAAAACAACCTTAAGCTCGGCATGTGACAAACATCTTTGGAATCCTAGTCGTAAAATAATAGTTAAAAAAGTTTTCAAAGAGACTACAATTGAAGCTACAATTTATAACTTTTCCAAACTTATTCTCCAAGAAAATAAAGCCAGAAACCAATGGTATTTTTATAGAATGATCTAGAAAATTTCACTTTTACAACTCTATCAAACATGGAAATGCTCCACTATTTAGCACTTACGAAAAACTCTAACCAAGCCAAGCAGGCTCTCTTTTGTAGAAGAAAACATGAACCACTATTCTAGCCTAAATGTTAATGTGGCATGTTAAAGCCTTTTAGAAAAGAAAATATGCAAAGCAACGCTTTGTACATAAGTGGCATTCAAGTTTCCAAAAATTACTAAGTAGAAATTTGTGCATACACAGGACTGAGATCTCCTCTACAAGTCTTCATTTTATTTTTTTTTCCTTTTTGCAGCTTTGGGTGTGTTCACCATGGATGAAATATTAGTATTGATACGAGTATTCATACCAGTCACGGCTATACTGTTAATGAACATATCAGACAATATATATCAATATCGATATCAGAATTATAAATTTGCCTATAAATCATAAGCTAACGAGGATATATTGGTCAATGAAATGCCGATATGCCAACATAATGCAATTTTGTTGTGGTATTGGGGAGCCAATATATATCAACCAATATTTCATTCCACGATATTCACTCATACATTCACAACTTGCATAATTGAAAGTAATTCTGCAGTCTACTAATCATGACATTACAGAAGTCCAAATTTATTTAGAGGAAACCTAAACCAATCAGTTCCCAGGGTAGATCTTATACTGAATTGGAATGTCAAGTGCAACTGCAAATAATAACCAAACAAATATTTACACCTTTACCATTGAAAGACAGTTGAGTTTGAGCAGTAGGTCCTTGATTATAGATGAGCCCTGACTCAGTCAAGTGTGTTTGGCCTTCTTCATTCCGATAAGTATTACGCTGATGTTGAATTTCATCCCAAGCATCAGCAAGTCCAGCTCGATTGGTGGCATGGTAACTGTCCAAGAATGCTAAGCCCTGGCATAAAATTGAGTGGTTCATCAGATAGCAAACTATATGGAACCATGCAGTACAAGTTACATATCTGGATTAGAGCGAAACCTGGCCATCTGCATGCTGATTTTGCTGATAATCAGATTCTGACCCAGGAAGAGTAGTCGAAAAGTCATCATGATCTGAGTTGAATTGACCATGGGAACCTGCAGTCGTGGATGTGGGAATCTCCTTCAGCCTTTCCTGTTAAGTTTTGAAAGCATCAAGTAAATAATAATCTAATACCATCATATGGGTCACAGCTTGAAATAAAATACAATGTTTAAAAAAATCCACCTTCGCTTCCCCTTACCTTGAAAAGATACAGTGCTTAAAATTCCACTTCCACTTCCCCTTACCATTTAACCTTCTTTTAGACAATTCTATTTGGTGCAACAAGGAAAAAATGTGAAGATTATTATGAATTCATTGCATGCCTCTGGCTATCTCTTTTACCATTTTGAATAGCCCAAAAAGAAGTACAACAATTAAAACTTCTTCAAGGAAACAGTAGCTAAGTGGTACTAATTCTACAATAACTTACAATCAGTACAACTAGCATTTTAGAAGTCACCACCCCACAATCAACAACAACAACAACAAAGCCTTTTAATCCACCTCTTTTAGTCCACTATATTCTCAGTTTAAAGAATTCGTCCAAAAGTTGTAGCATAGTCAATAAATCCTTCTTTGTTATTACTTCCATCCAAGTTTTTTTTTAGCATGCCCTCACCTTGTTGTTACCTCTAACCTCAACCCAATCAAGCATCCAAATCATCTCAAACATCTTTCCTAGAACTTATCGACTACATGTGCACCATGAATGTATCCCATCTCTTATTGTCTTTTCACGTTATGTTACTTATCCATCTTAACAACCTTATTTTCCCCTAAACTTTTTATAAATGTTGTTTGCTAATTTCCTAACACTTTGATTGACACATGAAACATGGATTGTCTTCAAGTTGTCCAACAAAACCATCATTTTGTTTTAGATGAGCTTTAAGAACACAAAGTACTTCAAAAGCCTTTCTACATTATGACCAACCCACCATGATCCTAAACGTAGCATCTTCTTCAATTTCACCACTTTTTTACACTATAGAGCCAAGGTAATGAAATCTATTCTTTTGAAGAATTTGTTGATGGATTGACTTTTTCATTACTGCCACTGGAATTACTATAACTAAATTTTATATACTCCATAATTCTAAGTTGGACCATATTAGTACATGGTTGTAGTTACCAAAGCAAAGTAACGGCCACCTCATACCTAATCATGAATATATCAAGTAAGTTCATCCATAAACAGTTCACATGGACAAGGACTCGATGCCAACCCTTGATGTAAAACTACAGTATTTGGAATATCACTAGTTTTCTCTCCTGCAATTTATACACTCTATCATGCATATCCTCAACCACAACAATATATCTGATACTAAGAACTCCTTTCTTGCCAAAAGCACCAATACATGAACTACTCTTTAAATAGCCTTCTATATAAAAATAACAATAATAATAATAAAACATGTTTTATTCCATTGACTCATTCCATTAACCTTCTCAACAGAAATATAGCTTCAATGGTGGATAATCCTGAAGCAAAAAACTAAATTGATTTTTGGGCACATTCATTGCTTGCAATGATCTTTCTTCAAGTACTTGGTTCCAAAATTTCACCATAAGACTATCAAATTTTCCGGCATGGACATTAGCAAAATTTTGAATATCTTCCTCATTTTTATATAGAATAACAGCGCTTTTCCTGCACTCATCCCACATACTTTTGCTTCTTATTATCTTACTAAAGAGACCAATTAATCGTACCACTCCATAATCACCTAAGCATTTCCAAACTAAAATGAGCACGCCGCATGGCCCTACAATTTCTCCAATTTTCATCTTTTCTATCACAGATGACTTCTTGCACTCCAACTTTACATACAACTGTAAAATTAGTCTTCCCCCCTCGATGATTTTAGATTTAAGCCCTCCAGGACCCAGGTGGTTTTCATTAACTAGCTTATACGTATAGCTTTATCACATGCTTTTTCTTTCTTCATTTCCTAAGATAATCATTTTGACTTAATATACATCTACTATTACTTAGATCTTTACTCTTGCTTTTGTCTGTGTAAGATTTTACATATCTTTCTCCCATCTTTAATTCACAGCTAGGTGCAGATTTTACAAGGTTTTTAATATTTCCACATCGGTTACAGGTGCCCAACCACCTAACTTAAAATGGCAAAGAAAATAGTGATGCGCAGGAAAGAAACAGTTGCCAGATCTAATCAGATTTCTTCCGTCTTTGATTCAAACCTAGGTGCATATTTTACAAGGTTTCCAATATTCCCACATTGGTTACATGTGCCCAACCACCTAACTTAAAAAAGCAAAAAAAAAACAGGGATGCAAATGAAATAACAGTTGTCAGATCTAATCAGATTTATTCCAAGGAAACTCATGAATTTGAGTGAAAAACAAATGCCGATCCTGTTTATGGTTAGTTTTGAGGGCAATAACAGTCGATTTCAGAATACAGAATGCACCTCTGTTGAAGGAATAAATGACGAATCAAAACAAAGCCATAAGGTGCTGCAATCAAAACAGAGTTGAGCTGCTGAAGTGGAACAATTCGAAGAGAAAATGAAGAAGGATGTGAAAATATGCCCTAAAGGCCGTCTGCAGACAACTGTGCTGGGAAAGATATGAATTTGAGCTTTATTCCATCACTGCTGCCAATACTGTGCATTTTGATGTGCATGAATAGGCAAAGGCGTTGAAAAATGGAACAATGCTATGATCAGTCATGTTCTTTGTGACCAAACCATAGTCAAGTGATGGAAGCTATTGTACAAAGATCTAGAAAAAGATTGGGAGCCCAAAAGTACAGCTTCTCAAAAGGTTATTTTCTTGTTCGAATCCCACACTATTGATGTGAAAATTAAAGAAAGGAAGCAATTGTGATTTCTGAATCGCAAACCTATCATAGTAAAACTATGGAAATCAAATTGGGAACAACTGAGAAGAATTCACTCACAGTTTGGGTACACTTGCCAATCACATTTGAAACTACAGATTGCTTCTGCTTCAAGTAGAATTGGAAATATGATGGGTACCCTACTTAATACTGATAGTTTTACTGCCAAGGAGAGATTTTCTGTGCATGAGAGTTGGCCCAGGATTATGACCTTCTTCATAATGAGATTCAGGTACATTCCTCTCGAGAACTGAATAAAAAGCGGCAACAGTAAAAGTACCCTTTTTTCTCAAACTCCATTTAACCAATATACATTTCCAAGAAAGGTATTCTTTTAAATAAAGACATGAGTTGGAAATCAGCCAGAGCATCCTATTTTAAGCAGAAAAGCACTCCAAACATGGTGGAAATTCACCCACTCAATATATTCAGACAAGGTGGCACCTTTTTTGGAAGCATATCCAAAAATATTTGAAAACTCCTTCAACAGCAAGCCATTGCAACATCTATCTGTCCAAAAATAGACAGATGACCCATTGCTCACTTCAAAAATAATGTAATGACAGAAAATATCCTAATCCTCATAATGTATTTCTAGATCCCACTCCTAAAGGTGTCACAAAACTGTCTCGGAAACCATTCCTTTTGTAAAGGCAAGAACCAAATTTATCTTGAGTCAGACTCCTCCACAAGGCCTGCTACTACTCAAGAATCTCCACAGCCGCTAAACTCCTTTACTGCCAACCCACCCTTTTGTAAAGGCAGCACAATAATGCTATACTTGACCGAATGGAATTAATGTACACATTATTTGCCCTCCATTAAAAATCATTCACAACTTTTCAAGTTTTAACTCAACCGAAACTGGCAAAGGAAAAAGTGACAACTGTGTAGAATACTTGACAATGTACTCTTTGCAACTGTAGAAAAACTCCCTTTAGAAAGATATTGTTTCTTTGATAAAGAAAGACTCTCAACAATTTCTTAACTAAAATAAACTCCTTAAATTTAGCACCAACTGAAAATCTCAAATACTTGCTTGGAAAAGAGCATAGCTGGCAGCCAAGAAACTCAGCCCAATTAGCAGGATCATCGATATTACCAACAGCCAACTGCACCGATTTCCAGAAATTTATTTTCACGCCTGAGCAGGCCTCAAGTGAAAACAAAATACAGTGGACATACAACACTTCAACAACTAAGCATTACATAAGATAGAGTATCAATTAAACGTGAAATGCACATATTCTCCCCTTGATTTTAAATAATGAATCAAAGTTCACAACTTTGGTGAAAAATCTGCTGAGACAAAAAGGATCCATAACTCAAATAGGTAGGAGAAGAGATAACAGATTGCCCTAAGTCCTCCAAAAGCTGAGAAGAAACCCATATATTTGCCATGGTATTTAATCTTTTGGAGTAATTGCACATTCCACACATTTTCAGGCAAACTCCTTCCACTTATAGACCGACAAAGGATCTTCCAATCAACACAATCATAAGCTTTTCCGATGTCTAGTTTGCACACCACCCCAAAACCGCCCAGACTTCAAGCAAGCATCAATGCACCCATTAGTGATGAGTGCAATTACCTTATTTAATCTTCTGGAAAGTACTTTTGCTAGCCATTTACATAAAAGTCCTACCAAACTGATCAGATGAATATCATTCACATTTCTTTTTCTTAGGAAAAAGCAAGAGGAATGTACACTAAACCATTAGTGATGAGTGCAATTACCTTATTTAATCTTCTTGCAAGTACTTTTGCTAACCATTTACATAAAAGTCCCACCAAACTGATCAGATGAATATCGCACATTTCTTTTTCTTAGGAAAAAGCAAGATGAATGTGCACTAAGCGAAATGTCTATAAAGTAAAGAATCCCAAAATGTCTTCTCTAGCAGTTTCACAATAACTTTGAAGAAAGCAACAAATATGCATGGGGTCCAGTAGCCCTATCACCCTTTATTGCCATTGAGGGAGTCATCCATCTTATTTTCAGTAAAAGTTTAATCGAACAAAGCTTGGTCTCTTGGCAGAGAACACTGAACAGCAATCCATCTCACTCAGGCTTGACCACAACTGGAGAAGAGAACAAGTCCCTGTAATTATGCATCTGTATCAAACTCAATGAGCTTGTCACAAATAAACTTCATAAAATGAAACTTGTTAATCGGGGAAGGAAGAAACCTAGAGAAAAAAGGGAGTGTCGCCGCAATAAGAAGCAGGAAATGGAGAATAACTTCAAGAATCAAGCCAAGTAGGGGAGTCTCAGAATCATCACAGCCATCCATTAGATTCAATTTTCAACAGTCAGACGAAGGAAAAGGGGGCAGATGGAATAGATGCCCACAGAAGATGTTAGAAAATAGACAGCTACTGCCAGTAATCACAGCACAGGACGCATCCAAGCCGTCCAGGCGGGACAATGAGCACCAATGGATCATGAAGGGGAGCATCGTGGTTTTGTTGCCACGTAAGGAGGTGTGTGCCTCATGTGATCCATGGGAAGTAGCCAACAAACCACAACCCGGGTCATAGGCAAGGCACAGAGGAAGGCACCAAAAGGTTAGCAATTGAAGGCGCTGGCTAGGCACGTGTGTAGGCATATAAGGGATGATGTGCCAGCTCTGTTAGTTGCCATGACTACCCAACTGTTATAAAAATATCTGTTCAATTAGGAAGGAATATTAGAGCATAATTGGTGAACTTTCTTGTAATATGTAAGTAAAGAATGTAAAGCAAAAGGAGGAAATGAATAACCCTTTAGTGGCTTTTACTGAAGACCTCTTCCTTTCTCAAATTGAGAATCCTATCCATTATTCTCAAATTGAGAATAATGGGCAGGGGCACTCATATGAACCAACTCATTGAATCGGTAGTCGCTGGAAATCAAAAGCTAGATAATTTCGAGCAGAATGACCAATGTCTGGATCAACTCAAGCTCAACATCACGGGTTCACAAAGCAAATGATACACATATTCGATTTATACCAAAGATTACCAACAACTCCACAAGCCACTCTAGCCCCAGCTCAAATCCCACATCCTAGAGGGGAGTGAGAAGAGCAGCTAGGAGTTGACATCCATCCGGCCATCAAAATTGATTTTCCAAGGTTCAATGGGGAGAACCCAAATGATTAGATCTATAAGGTAAGACAATTCTTTAGGTTCCATGAAACCCCCGATAATCAAATGGTGTTATTAGTCTCCTTTTATATGAAGGGGGAGGCTCTGATCTGGTTCCAAGGAGCAGATGAGGCAAGGGAATTTGATGATTGAGAAACATTTGCCCAAGCTCTACTCAGCAGATTCAAGAGCCTAGCTTATAATGATCCCATAGAATTACTAAAAATGCTGAGATAAATAGGGAGTGTAGCCGAGTACAAGGCCCAGCTCAAGGCCATTATGAATTAGCTAGTTAATGTTCCATCCCAAGACTAATTAAGTTGTTTGTTGTGAGGACTACAGAATGAAATTCATTATCCCGTCAAACTGTTACATCCGACCAATCTTCATTAGGCTTTTAGAATGGTCCAAAATATAGGAGTTTGTTACTGGTTAGAAAAGAGCTAGCAGGGGTCAGACTGCCACAACTAGAGGCCACATGCATCATCACTCCCCTTTCAGAGCAACAGGCTCATAGAGAGCCGCTACCAAACAGGAGCTAGGCCACAGAATCACCCCCAAACAAATGAAGGAGAAAAGGGAATAGGGATTATGTTATATATGCAATGAAAAGTGTAACCCAAGGCATAGATGTGCAAACGCCAACTATTCCAGGTGGAGGTGAATGAATTAAAGGAGTTAAACTTCAAACAAGGCTTTAAGGAGCCCCTACCTCCAGAAGTCAATCCCAATCACAATCCATTGGCTGAGATCTCAGTACACGTGATTACAGAAGCACCTCATTACAAGACTATGTGCATAACAAAGAAGATGAATGGAGCATCAAGGGTAATTCTAATTGACTCCGAAAGTACCCACAACTTCCTCGGCACTAATTTGATCAAGAGGACAACATGGAGGAAATCAGAGCAAACCAAGGTCCGAGTCCAAATTGCCAATGGGGTGATAGTGCAAGGGCAGGGAGCTCACATAAATCCAACCCTGCATCTCCAAAACCACCAGCTCAAGGCCAATTTCTTGATTTTAGCTTTGGGCAAGTGAGACGCAATTTTAGGGGCGTAATGGTTGACAACCTTAGGCCTTATTACATGAAATTTCTTAACCCTCCAAATAGAGTTCGAATACAAGGGGCAGACTATACACCTGCAAGAATTAATGAGAGACAAAGACATCTACTCAAGGGGAGTACATGGCCACGGGTTCTGTGAGGTTCCGGATTTGTGAACCCAATAATTAAGAGATGATTAGTATGTTAATGATCAANGTGTTAGATAATGACCTAAGTATTGATAAATGGATCCCACTTTTGGCACCACATATCAAGTGATATAAGCATATTCTTTGATGAGTAAAAAAAGCCTGTATAACAATTAAGAAATTAATATTATAGGTAATTCTAACAAAAATGGAAAAAAAAACAACAATAATTGATTATAAAATTACTTCCAATTATGATCATATATTACAAATTCTATTTCAAATTTGGCATATATTTATGTTTATAAGCATATAAAACATGATGTTACCATTATAAGTTCTCAAAAGATTGGTATACAAACTAGATGTAGAAAGATGAGGTAAGCACTTCCTCACGACCAATGAATGATTCTGGAGTCTAAGTTTTCCAACATTTAATTTAAAACACTATCTCCCCATTTTGCAAATGAAAAATAGACATATGACATGTTCTCTAAATTTTCTATTTTCCTAGATTTTTTTTAGAATGGCCTCAATTTTCCACAACTAAACATGCTCATAGTATCACAGTTCACCATGTAGATCATGCACTATCATTACTATTCTGTGATTTTGCATTTGTGGATGTTGTTGCACTCCATCAGAATTCTGTTTCTCCCAAATGGACAACTGGATCATTCAAAGGACTCATGCTATATCACAAAAAATATCTCATGTTATTCATACTGTCTTCTTCAGGATAGCCTGACTATAATGTGTCATTGGGGAAGAAGTTACCAAGGTTTTGATGGATATCTTTCAACTAGGTCTGCTGCTTGGTCAGATAAATGTCACAGCTATTACTTCTGTGCCTAAACTGAAGACCCCACTCTTGTGAGTGAATTTAGGCTTCATTCAAGTTGTAAAGTTCTCTATAAAGCAATTCCAATTTTCAAAGGACCCAATTGTTTGAACAAGGACTATATTGGCTGTAGCTCAATTAACAAGCAATACTTGTACTTAATTCCTTGCTTATAGAGTGGTCTAAGGTGGATTTCCATGGAGGGGATGGGAGATTTTGTGAATATGGCTCGGTCAGCCTTCATTAAAGGTAGGTAAAAACTATTCTAATCTAGTTAAGTGCTACATAAGGAGAGAAATTTCTCCTAGATGTATTCCAAAAAGTGATATAAAAAAAAGCATTCCTTTGAGGGGACTTCCTTGCTAACTCTAAATAGATATGGCATTCCTTCTCAATTCATTAATGGCTTACAAAGGGCGTGACTACTCTCAAAATGGATATCACTTGACCGCTTCATGGGCATTTCCTTGTCTCCAAGAGGGTTGAGACAGAGGAACAAATATCTTCATGCATGTTTATCCATGGGACACACTATTCATCTACAAAGTTCTCCACACTAGCTAATGTTCCAGATTTTAGTTTCCATCCAAAGTGTTTAAAATTTAACGCCGCACAAATAACTTTTTCTTGATAGCCTTCTCATGATTTGAAAGCCAATAGCGAGTTGGTTAAGGTTGGAGAAAAGAAAGGGAGACACGGAAAAACAAGTACTTTGAAAACAAGGGAATTAAGGACAGGTCAAGACTTGTGGATTGGATTCAAGGAAAATCAGAGGTAATCCCAGAAAAACTTACACATGGAAACTGGTTATGCAGTGGTCCACAATGTATGCGTTTAAACTATAGGAATTGTAGAATACTTCATCCAAAAGTCATTCTTCGTAATAAAGATTCAGGCACTAATACAATTGAAGTTTGATGAGTTTGCAGCATAAAAAATGATGACAAAGGCAGCAGCTGCAAGGGTTACATTATAGCTAATTACAGATTATGAATAAGGACTTGTGCTTGTGTAATTTTTTTCCCCTCTTTGAATCTTCCTTTTCAAATTAATCCATCAACAAATGTTAAAGGAGCCATACAAAAGAATCACTCTACTTCAGTTTATCAAATAGATGATATATGTGCAAGATGAAGAGATGATTCAGCATTAATTTCTGTTGTGCCCTGTGGCCTGGTATCATTGGCATGTCACTTTTCAGATATGGGCATCTGTTGCAGACAGTTGGGCTCAATGTTTGATGACTTGTTTGGTGTCAGAATGGTTTATTAGAAGTAGGTGAAAGAAGATATGAAGATGCATTCCTCTGGTCATAATTTGGATTATTTTGAAGGAAGGATACACAAAAGTGTTTTGAAGATAAGGACAAGTCTATTGGGGAATTATCTTCCACATTATTCAACCTTCTGCATAAGTGATCGTCAGGGCAGTAACTCGCTTTCTTCCCTGCTAGTTGATTTCATTGAAAATATAATACTGTGATGTGGGATTTTGTTTTCTTTGTGTCTTTGGATGATGGTATTGGTTGATGCCACCTCAGTATCTTTTGTGGTATCATGATCATAGCCATTAAATAAAAGAATGAAAACCTAGAAGCTACAGTTCATCCATATTTCAACACGACCCCAGAAAACCCATAAATGCACCAAAATCAATCTAACCTGCAGATCAATAACGAATGATTTTGCCCGCCGCCGTCCAACAGAGTTTACTGCAGCATATGACAGACAAGTGTATAGCCACGCAAATAGATTGCACGTCACAAATTTCACGCCAGCATTCATAGGCAACAATTTCACAACGGAAGCGATGAGCGTGATATTCCTAATCAAATAATTGGTTTCACATTCTAATTTAGATTTATATTACTTTGCCTTCCATGATTTAACCACCACCATCATTGTCTTGGACTATTCAAAATTACACAGACGCCATTCCATTAATATTAAGAAGGCAGCAACAAATTTAAAAGATGAGTCGCACCTGTGTTTTAGAAGATGAGCCGATAAGGGCGTTGGCCAAATTACTGAGAGGATTCGCAACAGAAGACGAACCAGGAACGGCACATGCCGCTCCCCCAGTCACCAGCTCCCGCATCGCCATGATAAGTTTACCCCTGCTAGATTCAGTTCGCTTCCGAATGCTTACGAAGATGATAATATCGACCGGATTCAGCGCAGACTGAAGTATTACAATATAATTATATTTTAAAATAATGAATTTTTAATTATA